>JAUBNQ010000014.1:9070723-9089612 GCA_032353495.1 Ctenopoma kingsleyae
ACTTGAGCAAGCACTAGGCGACAGTGGAGAGGAAAAACTCCCTCTAACGGAAGAAACCTCCAGCAGAACCAGGCTCATGGTGGGCAGTAATAATTTAAAACATCTGAACAAATTAAAGTGTTTTGAATTTATCCTTGTATGGTTCAAATAAGTCTAGAATTCCTGTAGAACAGATTATTGTAATCTTGTTTTAACCCTAGTTTAGTTGAAATCTAGATTAAATACAGATTTTAAAGTTTATTTAATAGCCTTATTTATATTAACTAAAGCTTGAATTAAAATGATATATTTTTTTATATCCATAGAAACACCACAGGGCTGATCACAATAAACAAATCATAACAAACAATACATGAACACAGAAGGATATAAAGGCAGCAAGTTTGAGATAAAAATAAGATTATTGTCAGTTTTATGGATAGCAGGCAGTTGTTGACCAAGATTGAATCCTTGAAAGCTGTTATGGAGATGTTTTATTATTTTCATTCGCAGTCAAAATCATTCTTTCCCATTACTTGAAACACATTTACCTGACACAGGAACTCATAATGTGCCCAGCATGATGTATAAATTGGCCATGAAGCTGGCTGGGTGGGGGGATGTGTGTGTGTGTGTGTGTGTGTGTGTGTGTGTGGAGTATTTGTATCTGTGTTGTATGTGAAGCTTTCCTATGCAAGTAAAGGTAAATTGAGCAAGTTGCTGCTGTTGAATGGGAAGCTGTAGATTTTCTCATCCGTCCACTTGCCTGCCTCACTTGAACTGCCTCATGGAAGTGTTTTCTAAGCCAGTGGTGCTTGTAGACACATTCAGCCTTGCACACACTGAGACTACTTGTATCTTTCCTTCCCCCTGCTCCATATGTGCTCATCTTATCAGCACCAGAAGCCTGTAGTCCATCCTGGTAAGCAGCTGGGTTATTTGAGGAAGAGTTGAGTCATGGTGAAACAGGTTAAATTGGCAATGGGCTCTGGAGGCCTGCTGGCGTTTCTATTAATACTGATCAACCACGGAGCCTAAAGGCCTTGACTGGACAGAGGTCTGGCTGAAATGTTAAAGTTTCTTGCATAACTTTTGACTTTTTTGAGTTTGGTTTCTTTTCTCCTAACTTGAAAAGCAGTGGAAAAATAAAACTGACCCAAATGTTTTCAACATTTGTTTAAACTAACCATAAAAGAAAAGTCTGTGAAATGATATTTCTTTTTAAAACATCGCTTTGGTCTGGTTTTGATCTCAAAGAAAAAGTATTTTTCAGCTAAGGCAAAACTTATAAACTGTAGTTATGTGTGCTCCGTGTTCCTCTCACCAGGTATCAACAGATAGATTAGGTTATAATTGATGGCATGCTATCTGAAGTGCATGACTGCTGAAATGTCTGTGACCTTTTCTGCAGTTGAGGAAAACACCATCTGGAAACTTCAGTCAGATATGGAGAAGTACTTCCACAGCTTTCTATCATGACCTTATAGGAAGTGCTCAACTGATTGTGTCTGTTATGTTTGCTTTCCTCAGAGCTTGGTTGACAATTACACTGGCCTCTGTGTTTGTTATGTTCTCCTTCAAGCTCTTGTAGCTTGCATTCTAATTAGATGGCTTTTAATGGAGAATATTTATTGCTCCTTACAGGGCCTCTATTTTCTGCTCTAGAATTAATTAGCCCTATGTCATGTGAGAACCATTGCAGAGGACATCTAGACCTATGCCTCTTCTTTGAGCAGTGTCCTTCTTGTATCAAATGTAAGAATACAGGCTGAAGTACTGCATGTACTTGTTCTCACTTAGACTCAGTTGTATTAAAAGTACACGTATGTGAATATGAGGACACACACATACACACACACACACACGCAAACAAATAAATGAAGTGGTTGACTTGGCGTGATTTGTCCATTACACTCCAAGTTGCCTGTAAATGATTAGGAATTACCATAAAGTCCCTGCTAAAGATAAGTTATATTAAGTTGAATTCCATTCAGCAGGGTTTGTTTACCCGATGTGATCTGTTTGTCCATTATGTCAGCGTTGATTAGTTTCAGTTGGTGACCCCTTTCGTACAAGTCCTGTTATTTATAACTTAGTTTAATTTTAATTTTGCAATATTATGAGTACCACAGTATTATCTTGTATTATCTATGTTTTAACAGGTATATGTAATCGTACCTGTTACTCCCCTTATGCCCATTCTCCAGAAACAGACACTGAAGTCATCTAAACTTGCTTAAGTTCTTTTAACTGACAGGATATGAGGCATTTCTTCATCATTATCATAAGACTGACTTGAATTAGCTAGAGCATAATAGGCATTTCTTAGTGTGGTATATGGGCAAGTGTTATACACATTGCTACAGGGTCATACGTATATGGCAGTTCACATACAGCCTCATCAATATAATGGGAACCAGTAGCAGGAAAATCAATGTGTCTGATAAACTCTGTTGTTCCAGTCCAATAATGCCAAATGGTGGCCTTTGTTTTGTTACCCTCTACTTCTTCTTTCACCATCACCATCAAAGCAATAACATTGGCCTGACCTTTTAAATTTTGCTGTCCAGTGCCGAGACCAAAATGTATGTTTGTAATCCCTCAAGAATGAAAACAAACACTATATTAGTAATACATAGCAAATATAACCTTGTAAATGTTGGAGAACAAGCATGTTGCAATAAAAATGTTTCTGTCAAAATAGTTATTAGGGGAATATACTCTATAAAGAGGATTGGTAGGGCAGAGCAGGTGCACCAATGCCACTCTGTTGCATACTGAAAGCAGTTGTACAGCAGCCAGCTTCATAGATAGTGCTCCAGGGCTGTGGTGTTCTTCACCTGGTGCCAAGAAAGTAAAACTGCACACCCATTGGGATTTGAAGTAGTGTGTACATTCCCTTCAAAATTCCACAGAGGATTACTCTGCTATTTAGCTCATGCCTTGCATCCAGCTGAGTCAAAATGCTCCCAGTTGAAGGTACGCTGCAGGCAATGGCTCTGCTGCAGCAATCTGGAGAAGGCAGAGGAGGGGAAGGACTGGAAGGTAAAAATACTCTGATACTGTCAGAAATGATCCACATCACGGTCCAGCACCTCTCTGTTCCAGCAACCTCTGCTCATTACCCTTGCCGTCCGGAAACACCAACCAAATTCTACTAACAAGTGTTTGATCAGCACAACGCGTTGTGGCAGAGAGAGACAGGCAACCTGTTCATGACTCATTCTCTATCCCACCATGACTCTCTCTCTCTCTCTCTCTCTCTCTAACTCGCTCTCTCTTGTACTTTTTGCTCTGTCTTTTTTTTCTCAATCTCCCTCCCACTCCCTTAAGACAGAGGAGTACAAAGGAGAGACAGAAGAAAAGCAATATAACCTCTTGGCCCTTATCTGTGGAGCACACCAGAGCATGTCTGGCCTCAGACATAGCTTTGCCTGTCCTTTGAAGGCCCTCATCTCCCTTTGATTTCAGCCAAATGGTTCAGTACAGTGACAGATGCTCAACTTTCCATCTGTCATTTTGACACCATTCTCTTTAGTGTTGTTGAAACTAACTAACTCTGTTTGGACTGTCTGGCTAGCTATCTGAATTAGCTTGTGCCATGGATGCTGTTGTGAGTGCTAATGTAAGAGATTTCCAATAAGACCTTTAGTAGAAACAGATAAAAAAACAACTGTCGACTACATTTTAAATTAGTCTGTACTGTCTTGGCTGTACTTTTACATTAACATTTTAGACATTTAGTTGATGCATGTGAAAGATTTAACAAGAAGTCTAAGGGTCATCATCACATTACCTTGACAACATTCCTCTGAGATGGGCCAGGAAAAGACATAAAAATTCAAGCCAAGGAGAGTCATGGAAGGCAGCTTTTTTATGAGAGGAAATTAGAGTGAGTGGAGGGGAAAGATATTGGAGTGCCAATATGATTCAGGAGGGAGAGGCAACCACACCTCTTACATAGATGAGTTCAGTTTATGATTGAAGATGAAAGAGATTTTGTTTCTCATCCTGAACTTACAAGGTCATATATAATTCTTGCCCAAATAATAAACAGTAGTACACTCTTTTTTAATCATTTGTTCAGTGTGATCTGGTTTTAAGATCTTTTGCATCAACAGTAGCATATATCACTGGTGTTTGATGATGATGATGAGACTAAAGGTACACTGTCTGTGATTGTAGCACAGGCAGTGTGCTGATTGACTATTGCTCATTCAGGTCATCAGTTCTGCTTCTCATCAGAGATATGAGATAGAGGGGGTGGCACAGAAAGACTCATACTAATAGCCTAGACACCTGTTTCCCTGTCAGAGCATCAGCAACCTGCAATGTGGAGCAAGAGGTGGAGAAATGGAAAAGGTGATTGGATAGATTGATGGATTGATAAATGGATTGGAGGAGCATGGGATAATAAAACTGAAGTAGATATCCTGGTCTCTAAATAAATCTGCTCAAAAGCCAGGGTTGGCTTGCACAATGTTTTGGGTATGTCTTTGCCTTATCTCATTTTTATTTGTTTGTTTTCGTGACGCAATGTATGTGTGTGTCTTTCTGCCAGTGCCACCCTGTAGCTCAGCTAAAAGTGTTGCCTCTCTGTCTCAGAGAGCTGCTACATCAAGCACAGTGGGAGATTTGTGTTGTTGGAGAAGTTGCCTGGTTTCAAGACATCCAGGGAGCAAAAGTGCTTTTTCTTCTTTGTCTCTCCAGTTAATCCGAAATGTGGTCTATGATTCAGAACGTTACCCTTGCAGGAGATCTCAGTACCACAGTATCACTCACTGTTTCCTGTGACAACCCAACCTCTGCTGGTAACCCCAGTTTTGGATTAAGAACGATATTTGTTACATGCAAGTAAGTAAAGGAAATAGAAAAGCATTGTATTTGCATGTTTGTGTGACTGGATTTGTGCAACTGAGTCCGACAGGCTGCGTGTCTTGGGTATCTACTAGCAAGGATGTAGCCCTCAGTCTGCTGTCCTCAATTTAAATTATGTAAAGGTCAAATTTCAGACCATGCCGAGCTTTGGTCTCTGCATGGTGTCTCTGTAAGCAAACCTCAGGATCATTTTTAACAGAGGTTCGTACAGGCAGCAAGACTGATTTCCAGGAATTGAAAGTCACACTGGGCGTGCGATAAGACCAGAGGCCTGGCGTTCATATTGCAATACATACAGTACTAATCACCTAGATAATGTTATTCACTGTTAAACAATATTCCCATATCAGAGGTAGAACGTGTATCTTTCTGCCATGTGCAGTCTGCTTATCTCCCCATGTCTTCCTACAGTCCTCAGAGATCTGTCAGTAAGTGCCCTGTGGCACATGTGGATGTGTGTGGCTGTGAGGTGAAGTGATGTGGTGAGGTTGTAAACTGACCTGCTCTCTCCTCTCGTATCTGTCTATCTGTTAGTGGCTCTGTGGTAAAATCAATGGCCTCCTGCTGATCTGGGTGTGTCCTTCTCCTGTTCCTCCCCCTGTGGACCTGTTGCTGTCAAATCAAACCTTCCCCAGCTCCCACTGATTCCCACTCACTACAGTGTGTAGTCACATTTACACTCAACTACCTGCCTCTCTATGACTGCTCTCCTTACTACCTAAAAAACAAACTTAGGTTTCAACTTTTGGATGAGTCATGCAGCTATTTTGAGCTGTGGCCAGCACTCTAACCACTCTAAAACAAAGAGTGCTGCTACTGAATGCAGGAACATTAATATTCTATGAGGTGGTTTTCAGCACACTATAAATTAAATGCAGTTATGAGGATGTTTATTGACAAGAAGCTACTTATTTGGCAAATAAAATTGGGAGGACAGTTTATTTATTCTTCCTGAGCAGGAAAGGTGGCAACTGCAGCAGGTCAGGGTATGTAGTTTTCCGTGTTTGTCTCATTAATTTCATGGCCCAGTGCAGTGTTTTAATATCTTCAGGTGTCTTTACTGATTGGGGCTGTAAAGACAAAGTATTGGATCAATGCGTGACCCACTCTCTTAACAGCTAGGTCTAGAGTGTGCTTTAGCCTAAATCCTCCCTTTGTGAAGGTGGTAATGTTTATTTTTTGTCTAGACTGTTTTAGATATGTCTTGATTTAACTGTATGATAATTTTGAAAGATGCAGTTTGTGGTGCTAAACTGCACTGCATTAAACCCACAAGTGTTTCTATTATTTTATCAGCTCCATTCACAGTAGTGGTGCATTGCAAACATCAGCCTCCAAAATGATCATACAGATGGACATACAAGATAATCTTATATAATCTTGAAAACACCTCTCTGAAACAGGTTGGAAATAAACAGAATATTATTACCTTCCTGAATAGAGGATTTGTTGCAGGACGTTTGTATTAGACTGTGTTAGTCTTAACTAGGTGTGCCTAATAAATTGTCAACTGTACAACTGTATGTTTCTGCTTTATGGGCTCAGTACATGTTGTTTCCCACTGACTTAAAAAGTAGTAACAGCTAATATATTCTGCCTTTGCCATGCTTGTTGATTTACCCTATGCCACATTCTCAGCTGTGGTTTGGTGATATGAATCAGCCAATAGGTCTCTGTAAGCACAAGGCTGCCCTGCTGCCTGGCTGATAAGTGGGCCACACAGAGAAGATGGAAAATACTCAGGGCATTCTCACTCCCTCTCTCTCCCTTGTTCTGTCTTGCTCACTCTCTTTTTCTTGCTCACACAGAGCCTGCTTCACTCACACTCCTCCCTTCACGCTACTACCTCAGACTCCTTCTTTCACATCCCGTTAACGTCCCCCTTTGTCTGTGCTGTTCTTTTAAGTGATGGGGTTAAACTAAAGGAGACAGAAAACAGTGGGGCGCTCTTCAATGCTTCTAGCTTCTTTTTGAAGTTCTTCTTTAAAGTTATCCTGCACAGTTCAATAGCAGGTGACTGTCACCTGTTTCATCCTGGTACCTTTGTAGTGACACAAGGTGTGTGGTGTCGCCTTTGCCTAGTGGTGTCGTCATTTTTCATTACAAACATCCCTGCCCTTGTCTGTGTACATGATATAGTTGATGCAAAAGCCTCCAACTCTGTGACAATTGTAAAGCCTCTATGCTCTTGTGAGCTCTGAACAAAAGGCTCTGTTACCTTTCATCAGTATTTTTCCTATCCAGTGAGGGCCCTTTACTCATTTGCTCTCACCCGACCATGTCTGTCACAACAGGTCTAATTTCTGCACATAATGAAACTCACTCACAGACTGATTGCACCTCTTGCTGTTTGGTCATGAGAAATTAATGGTGTGCTACACTAACACTGCAGATTTATTCTTCTGTACAGAATCAGCCTCCAAACAATCTGTGTTTTGTCCTGCACAGGGAATGAGTAAGCAAAAAAAATCTTGTCTAAGAAATTCCCTAACAGCCTAAATACCTCTATTATTTTGTGCATTTCTTGTTAATTTTAATGCAATTTCAGAATAAAGCATATATCTCTAGCTCAGCCTGTTATGGCAGGGCTATGGCCTAAAATACCCTGTAAATAAAGAGAAGCTAATTTTGTTGCCTGTGGCAGCAATGCGCTGGCTGACCTTATCAGGAGAGCCTCGGCCTGTCTTTTCCATCCTCTGTGACTCACCCACACTGCTCCCTCCCTCAGGAAAGCCGGCCCTCTGTATGGAGCTAGATTTCAATAACCTCTCAACCGAGAACAGCGGTTAAACGCAAAGACAGAGAAAGAGAGAGAGAGAGAGAGAGAGAGAGGACAAGCAAGCAAGTGGGTGCCAACTCCTTTTGCAAACAGGTGATGCAGTGTACCCATGTGCTGTGGCACCCTTATTCTCCTACAGATACGGTGCAACAAAATGCACTGCCTTGACATATGATAGGCAGAAGGGTGAAGAGGAAGAAAAGAAAATTAACAACAGTCTCATTTGACGAGATGAAGGTATGACAATGAATTGACATTTGTCAGAGGTATTCAGAGGTGTTTTGGGGGTGCAGAATGGAGGCAGAGAGATGGCAAGATGAGAAAGAGAGAGTGAGAACTAGAGCTGGAGGCCGAGGCACAGTGATGGATCACCTACATGCTGCAGCAGCTCTGCCACACTAAACTCACCCTCAGAATTGATGGGTCCCGCCTCTTGTCTCTGTTCTCCCTCTTCCTCTCATATCCTATATTTCTCTATCATCTTTCTCTGTTTTCCATCTTCATCTCTTGATTTCTTCTCTCTGTCTCTCAGCTCTTTCTCACCCAATTTCCTTTGCCCCCTTACTTTTAACCTACTTAATCCTCTCACGTAATTTCCTTCTTTCTGTTTTTTCTTTGTGTCTTTTCACTACCCCGCCCACTCTGTGTGTCAACATCAAGCAGGAGAGCCATGGAAGTGCCATACTAATAAGGTTAGAAGGAGCATCTCTTTCTCAGGGTGACACCTTTATAAATGACAGGAGCATGAAGCATTGCTGGTGTTCAATCAAACTCTCCAGGTGCTTGCCCATGGGGACCTCAACATGTGCAATGTATGAGCAAGTGTGTGTGTGTGTGTGTGTGCGCATGAGTGCGTGTTTCTGTGTTATTGCGTCTGTGGGTCTTGCAGCAGCCAGGTTTATGGTAGAGCTAGTTGGAGTGGACACAGCATTAGGGAGGAAACAGATCTAGAGGCAGAGTGAAGGCGAAGGAGAGAAATGACAGCCTGGAGCTCATCTGACCAGTACTGCCTTGTTATGACTCCCTGATGTGTGCACCAGGGGCACACAAAACAGACACTTTCCTTTATTGCCTTACACCACCTCTATCTCTGGTCTGTAGTCAGTCGCCTCACAGTCTCATTTTATAGCCTTGATGGAGGATGTGCGTGTATAGGCCTGTGTTGTAGGCTTATTTTTCTTTTCTGCATCTGTGTTTGTGTTTACCCTGTTTTTTGTTTAATCATGGATGAATTCTGGATTAAGCAGGGGTATGCAGCTCTACATGGGGCTGTTCATAACATTTCATATAACAGCACAATCACTTTATTGGCCACTCACATCAACAACAAATACAGACAGAGCAGGACAGGACAAAACCATATAATGATTTAATGTATTCGTTGATGATGTGATGTCCTGGCTAACAACAGAATCACTAAAAGTTGTTGCCTCAGCATGGCTATTCTAAAGTGAGTCACCCATACTAAACAGAACTTTGGCAACAAAGTTGTGGACATTATGTGTTTCTCATCTGGAATGTTTGCCATGCACCTGCCCATATGGTCATGTGGCTTCCCTGAAGGCCACAAAAAAAGAGGTTAGCGGCTATGGCTATTGCTTTGGGATTCAGTGATAATATTTTTTCTCTTAGCATGCAGGAGCTTTAGACATGGATGTCATGACTGGCAGAACAGGAACAGGGAGATTATTGGAATGGCATCAGGAAGCCAGCAGGTGATAATCTCCCCACTATTCCTATTACAGTTCTGTTTAAGCTGCCAGGAATGACAGTGTACGTCAGTGGTGGAGAAAGGGGCTTCTGTGTGGTGAGCTACAGGAAAATGTGCCATTTTGCATGCATGTGGATGTCGTTCTCCAGCTATTGTTGTGCTAGTGATCATAATTGGATCTTCAACAGGGAAATAGTTGTGAAGCCTGCAGCATCACAGCCATGAGCACAGGCTGTGGAACTGACTGCAGCGTCATCATTCCTGACCATAAAAGCTGCTCAGCCAGTCAATGCAGTCTGGGTTCATTCTCTCTTCACTGCCCAGTCTGATCTATTTTTAGCCTTCCTGTGCAGCGTGGCTCAACTCCGTCATAGCTACCTGGATATGAGGGCTTTGTCACTCCTGCAGGCTGGAGTAGCACCGATCTTGCGAGCTTTACAGCTTCCTATTTCCACATCTATGGCTACAAAACAACACAGATATTAGTGATTTATGTTTCAGTAAACAGTAAGGCATTCCTACAAAAACAATATCCTAATGAAGTACGTTTGTGATAAGGTAGTTTAAATATCAATTATATACAGTAACTGGTAAACAATTCTATAATTGTAATTATATTGTATGTACAATTCTATTATTATGACTAATAAACTGAATCCTAAAACAAGGGAAACTAGGAGCAGTCTGTCTTTAATAAGTGTCCAGTTTAGAGGAATGTACAAAATAAATTTTGCTGTGCAAAATTAAACACACCATACAACTAAAACTGTACTCAAAAGACAGTTTTGCATGAATTGTTGTTCACATACAGTTTTTTGGTTTTTTTTCCTTCAGGATAGTATTATTCAGAATTCCCTGGTAAACAAATGCTCCAAACTGATTCATTTGAAATGACTGCATTGCAATCCCACGGCGCATTAGAGCTGTTGAAATGCAGTAAGTGCTTGGAGACTCTTGCTCAGAGTCCCCTGTAATAGTTACTTTTCTCATCTTGTTTCTCTTGAGCCTAGCTTTGCTGGCATCAGCTACACCATGCTGTACATGTAACTTAAACTTTGATCCATGTTACGTCATCCCTTGGTGTCGCTTTTGTTCTGCATTTGTAGTTGTAGGCTTTTTATATATATTTTGTTTTCGAATTATGCAACAAACAGGCAACACTTGTAAATGATGTAACAAAACTAACTAAACCGTGGTGTCTGGTAATTGACTAAAACCTCTTTAAAATCTCTCAAGATGCACACTGATCTTAGGCAGCCCTGCCAAAGATAACGCATCCCATAACTACTTTGCTCTGCATGTAGGCAGAAAAATTCTGTTTCTCAATGGGTGGTAATCTGAGGATTAATGACAGCAACACATCTGCCAGTCATGTGCCAGTGTGACACAGATGGCGGGGGATGCACACAAGACACACACACAGAGAGAGAAGACTGGCTCCAACATTCTGTCATCTGTCCATTATATTATTACAATAGAAATTTCGTTCACTTGGTTAATGCAGTTTCAGTGTTTTTTTTGCAGGTGTTTTTTCTACACCTTATGAAAGCTTCTAAAGTAATTGTAGTTTTTAGCACATCATCTTTATATTGTGTTTAACCATGTTCAGAACAAAATTAAATAGTTTTACAGATCTACATACTCTCTTTAAAAACCTTAAAATCTTCAATCTGTGTCCCTTAAACTCTAATGGGCTGCATTTACTTACTGTACATGTGTTGTATGGGAACCACCACCAATGGCCCTAACAACAATAGCAGAAGGCACTGTGGCTGATGTGATAGGAGTCCCACTGGCTTTCAATACCAGAGTAATAGAACATATCCAATACAGAGGCAGAGAAAAGATGATCTTAACAATGCCTCTGGCAGTGCCTCTGGCTACAGGGCCAACACACTCACACACACAAGCACACACTATCTGTGTTTTGCCTCCTTAGAGAAGCAGGGAAGCAGGCACATGTGTCTCCCTGAATTACTTTTAAGAAAAGGCAGTGGGAGTAATTCTATTCTTGTAGGAGAAAACACAGTCAATTCTGATTTTATAAAACAACATTCTCAATTACTTTGTATGTCTCATTCTGTTTATTCTTTGGTTTCAGTTCTTTCTCTTCATTCCCATTTTTGTCTTGTACCTGTATCTGACCAGGTGGTGGGCCCCCCTGCTGCTGGGGCTTTTCGGGAGCGCCCTACCAAACCAACTACTTTTCGGATGTTTTATGAGCGAGGAGAGTTTCCAATGGCATTGGAGCACGATACCAAAGGCAACCGCATTGCGTGGAAGGTAGGGATGCTGCACCCCGTTAAAGATTGACAAATGCTTATATTTTTAACACACTATTGATAAAAAGGCTAGGGTGCTGCATTTGCCATTAGGGAATGCTGTATGTCAGGATGGGAATAGGAGTAGGTACTCTCAATAACACTATCGGGACCTAATTAAAGGCTTGCGTGAAAAAAAAATCTATGAGCCCATGAAGCAGATATCTGTCAGAGAACTCAATTTTTCTTTTCAAATTACTCATGGCTATGATATACACTAGACTTCTACACAATCCACTCTTGCTGTCAAGTATTTGTGGTGGTTGAATTTGAAGACTTGATAGGTGCTATGCAAACACCATTTATCGTCATCATTATCGACTCAGCTGAAGGTGATGATGAGATTCTCACATATTCCCATGTTCAATGTGGTCTTTCATCCTGTAGGAGGCAGTGTATATTAGATCACTTGAAGGGTCCACGTGTATCATAGCACCAATCACAGAACCCATCAATCACAAACTCTGTAGGATCTCAGGGCAGTTGCATTAAAACACAGGAAGTAATTGTGTATGTATTTATGTATGTCTATTTAATGTTTGTGTGTTTCAGCATACAAGACTCCATAGAGCCATTAGGCTCCAGATTGGCACATAGTGTGTGGGATGGATGCATTCTTTTAATCACTATGTTGCTTTATTTTAGCTCCCACTGTGCTGCCAGCTATTCCATAACTTCACAACGGCTGTGCAACAACCACTCTTAATAACATTTATTCATAGTAAGCAACGATAAATGAATCAAACAAATTATGCCCTTTTCTTCCCTTGTTTCTTACTTCAAAGAGAGAAGGAATAGTGGGTGGGTGAGTGAGCTTTCTCGCTAGTTAGCTGTCTGTCTTCAGGTGAAAACATTGTAAAAGCATCTCTTTGTATGAATTATTTATGTAAAATGTTCAAATGAAGCTGTGCCTTTGCAAAAATAATGGATTTCTTTTGTGCTCTGCCCATGAAAAAGCACTCAGCAAATGGGACGTGGTTTATGAAATTGTTGCTGTCATATTCAGTGTGTGTATTACGGTTATTGATTTTCTCCCAATACTTATACATAATCATTTTTAAAATTCTCAGCAAAAGAAGAGTTTATTGTTCATCCCCATTCTGACTTTTTGATTGTGCACCTTGACTTTGAACAAGTGTGTGTGGAGTGTTCTAAAAAGAAGTGCCTGTTTTAATGGATATTTTTCCTATAGATTTGTATATTCTTATAATTAGCCTTCTCTTTGTTTAAAATAGTCAAGACAGATGTTTGGCACTTGCAGTGTGTAGCTGTTATATGGTTGTGTATGTGGGTGTAGTGTAACAGAGAGTGTATGCTTGATTGGGGTAAGTGGAGAGGGGTTGCTGTGTGTTTGCACTGAGCTGCCCTCAGGGCACAGGTTCAAGACGGCAGCTCAGGATCAATCCCAGTTTGAGAGCTCAGCCCCCTAGCAAATAAAAAGTCTGGGGAAAGTAAGAAAGAGAGAGAGTCTTTCGGAAAGAAAAATAAATGTTGTGTTGATTTAGTTTGTGGGCTGAGTAATCAAGCATGCATAGTGTACATGCATGTGTGTGTCTGTGTATTTACACGAGTATCAGTTTGGCTGTCTACATTGATGAGTATGTGTATTCAGGTCAGGGGTTCAATTTCTCTCCTACAAAGATGCTGTCTGTACATGTTTGCCTCTGCAACAAACAGCCAATGTGACTTGCTTCTCAAATTGACCATGAAATAGACAAACACGCTGCATATTAAGCCAAACAAGTCTGTCCAATCAATATCAGCTTCTCCTCTGTACAGGTGCACATAGATCCTTTTTCCCTATTTCCACTTACATGGTCATCTCCCTTCTGAGCAGCAGAGAGCAGCAGCATGTGTTTTTGTGCACTGAATGAATCATCTATTGCATGTCATTAATATTTCCCCTCTCACACCATAGCAGCCCAGCAGGGAGCTTCAGACAGTCATGTGTGTTGGTATTCTAGTGGAAAATCTATTTTGTCATAACCCACTGGGGAAACAATTTCTTATGTTTCCCTTATTTGATGTTAGCAAGAATTCTCTCAGTTTTGCTGCATATAGTGATCAGTTCGGCTCAGTTGCAACCCTGAAGTAAACTTCGGCACTTCTTGTTTGGTACAGTTTTAGGGGAAATTATTTATCCATTCTATATTACACATATTTGAGATAATTCAAGGTATTTGTCACAAAATCAAGATTAAAAAGTAATTGAACTCCATGGTGAAGAGTACTGTTTTATAGTTTCATATCTTTTGTACCCTTAACCAAACTTGTCAGTAATAATTGATGCTGTTTGAAAAACAAAACAAAACACAAACAAAGCAAATGTGTTTGAGTTTTGAATTCTGTTCATTGCTATCTGTTGAAGACCAACATGCAATTATGCTTTAGTTTTATTTGGGCTCACTAGCTCCCAAAAATATACCACTAATCAAACGTTTTGGGCCACGTAATGTCCTTGTTTTTCATGAAAAAACAGATGAAATTATTTTGAATTTAGCAAAATGAATAAGAAATAAATTTTAATTGAAATAATAATTGTCCTTGAAACTTTGTTTTTGTCAAAGAAACCTTTATTTGCAGCAATTACAATATTGAAGACCTTGGACATTCTAGTTTGTACTCATTTGTTGAGGTAGTCAACAGTTCACCCCATTTCACCCCATTCTTCCTGAAACACCTCCCATAAGGTAGATTGGCTTGATTTCTTTGACTTCTAGTGCACTTGTAATGTACTTGTGCAATGGTCAAGCTGACTATTCTGGCAACTCTATAATAGGCAAACTGCTTCTACTCTACATAATTCTTTTATAGAGAGATTTTCTACATAAACACTCATGCATTACCCTAACTTAGTTGTGCACCATGGCCTCCTGCTCTTTGTGTTCTGGCTAACCTGAGAGGGTAGGTGAGACAGCGTACCTAGTAGATCCAAAATTAACGGCTCCTGACTTCTACACTGCTTGATATCACACGGTGGAGCATTTTGAGAAAACTCTCAAGAACAGAGTGAACTGATCAGACTGAAGGCTGGGCAATTCACTACCAGCCAGCATGCAGACACACATTTAACTTAAGCTCTGAGCCTGTAACAGAGTGTAACAGCTTCACAAATTATATGTAATGTCACAACACAAAAAGCATAATGGTAGTCATTTACAACATTAACAACACCATAATCCAGATTGATTTGATGTTACTTTAATGAAAAAACCCAACATTTTTTTCTTTTAAAAACAAACTCTCATTTTTGAGTGGTACAGTATATATTTCAGTCTCCTCGGCTTTCTAAATGCTTTCTGTATGAACCACTCAATAAACAAAGCTCTGCTGGACAGGCAGCATAGAATCAGCTTCTGTGAGCAGTCTTGCATATAACTTGCAGAACTGCAAAGTGTCTTGTTGATCTGTTGGGATCAGCCAATACCAGTTTATTTAACAGAGACTAATTTAAACCAATTATAATATCAAAAATACTGTATAATGGCATTCTTATAAAGTATACGATCACTTCAAAACATCAGTCTGTAATTACAGTATGTTAGGGGTTGGCGATATATCGAATATACTCGATGTATCTCGACTTGTTCCACGTGCGATATATCAAATGACTATATCGTGATTATCGAGTATAAATTCTAACGTTAAATAGACAGCAAGTACTTCGCTTCGAGTTTGGCTTCTTTGCCCTCTCACAGCAGACAGCTCACTCCCCCGCCCATCCAGAAAACTTTCCTAGCAAATGCTCGTTTTATACCGAAATAACAGCGGAGGCGTGAAAGCCCAAGTGAAACCTCTATTTGGTACCGGGCCGCAGATAAAGGAAATAATTATTTTATTTCCGTTTTTACACGACGCAGTTTAAAACAATCACAGGCATGTTCACAAATGGAGTGCAGACCGGAATCTTCCGGTTTTTCAAAATAAAAGAATCTTCTGGTTTTTCAAAATGAAAGACTGGTGGAGTCTGCCATCTGCGCTTCATTTGTAAACATGCCTGATGTATTGAGCACGTCTGTGCAGCAAGATGGTCAGTTGCTGGCAATTGCAAATGATGGTGGCCTTTACAATAAGTTTGAGACTGTATAACTGTATAACACACCAGCATTTGAATCGCCACAATAGAGATCGGCTTTTCAATCGACTCAACACCCCCGGCAGTGAAACATATTATAGTGTATCGCAATATAGCTTAAAAATATCACGATATTCTTTTTAGGCCATATCGCCCAGCCCTCAGTATGTATCTACAGTACAATTACTAGTGCATCCCTAATCATATTTATGGTTTCAAAAAAATTCTTTGGCGCTGAAAAGAAGATGCTGTACTCTGTGGTTACTGTGTCCTGCCTAAAGATGTGTGTATCCTGTAAACATACAGTATTTATTGAACATAGGTCATATTGTAGAATAGGAAGAATATGTAGAAAATATATGACATCTGACGTGAAGAATTATTAGTCTGAGGACATGCAACTTATTGAATTTGTGTGTTTGTGTGCTTGCATGCTGGTATACGTTTGTGTGGTTGTACAGTGTGTGTTTGAGTCTATATGTACAAGGGAAATGCAAGCGAACTAAATGTCAAGGGCAAGTTGAAAAAGGAAAGGTTGTGTCTGAAAGGTAATTTGGCTCTCCAGAGGTAAAAGCCTCAGCTGTAATGGTACACTCAGGTAAAAGCTTTACACATATGGGGAACATGTGCTGCAGATAGATAAGAGAGAAACGAGCAAATTTCTCTCCTCCGTGTGTATTTGTGTGTCACTGTTATTGTGTGCTTGTGTGTGTGTGTGCACACGTGTCTATATGTTTGTGCTTGTATTTGGCCACTACCACAACGTAGGAGCCAAAGACCTGGAACGGGACTGTAATCTACTACAATCCCCAGTGCCAAAAAAAGAGCGATAGACAGAGAGACAGAGGGGGAGAGAGAGCTCCACAGGGACTCAGCAATCAGGAGACATGGCAGGCACTTGGCACTCAGTTATAATAGGTGATTTGAGGTCTTCGTATGTTCCCTGTGGGGCTTGGTTCAACTTTCCCATCTCATCTACCCTCTGCTCTGCAGGCTTGTATCCAAACATCATGGAACACAGATACATGCCCACGTAGTCACCTCACATGTACAATGCCCCTTCTAAACTGCCTTGTTTGTTTGAGTTCCTTGATCATGTATCTGCTTTATCTTCCCCCTAATCTCTTGTTCTTCTGAATGCTTCAGGATGTTGTTTTGTCCTCTTTATAAATCCTGCCTGTCTGTTTCTGCAGGCTTCCAACCTTCCATGTCATCCTCCACCCCTTCTCCTGGCTCACACCCTATCTATTCCCGTTTGTCCTTTTTACGGGGCCTGTCTGGGGGCAGAAGGAAAAAACATTTTATAAAAATATCAATACAAACCCGATTTCTGCACACCCTCCGCCACCACATAAACCTCCATCGGCATAAGGGGCGCAGAGATGAGGGGGGGACAATCAATTAATCTGATCAAGCGCTTTAGGAAATGGAGAGTGTAAGCGCTCCTAGGGGACGGATATCCATCTCCTTGGGATGATTGAATTACGCTCAGAGTGAGAGTTGGAGAGGAGGGAGGGCTGGAGAAATGAGGTGGTTAGGGTGACCGAGGATGAGGGAGCATGTGCTTGAGAAACGCAGTGGGAGTGTGTGCTTGATACCAGAAAGTGAAAGATAGAGAGACAGAATGAAATAGAGCAAATGAGTGTGGTGAGAGAGAGATGAGGTCATTGCAGAAACATTAATGGAGAGGAGCCTTATTTATTTACCTTCGACATTTGCATTTTTATGTGTCATACCTTATGGTTGACAACCCCTTCTTCTGACAGCTATGTTACATGGCATGGATACATAATTTTGCTTTGGAGTCAATTCACAGCTAAGTGCTGCTCTAGACAAATCCTTTATTTAACAGTAAATTGTCTGACAGAATGCAGGTATATGGGGGACTTCATGGCAGCGGCCCATGGTACAGGAATGGTTATGTTGTGTCATATCTAAATTGAATTTATTCTAATACAGTATTATAATATAATAAGATATAATTCTAATAACTATTTCAACTGATACTGTAGCTTGTTAAAGGTACAACAGCATAGCACTTTCACAACATCTGTTTTGTAGAAATGCCTCAGTAAGTGAGCTCTTCTATTGTTTGTAAACTGCACAATATGGTGCAACATATTGCTTAAAAATGCACTGCTCCTTTTGAATTCCACACTCTTGCAGAAAATGACCTTCTCCTCCGCTCTTCTTCTTCTGTTGAATGCATACCATACCTTCTCCTCTACTGTATGTGAATGATTTCTTATCTGCTGAGCACTAAAGCTTTGTCAAGGAACCTTTGAATAGACAGAATAAAATGGGGTTAACCATGCGTTTTCTCAAGCTCCCTGGCTGAAACTGGATACTCTGGGGGGATAGTTCTGTGTCATAAGGAAAAAGATGAAACACAATAAGAGAAAAGAATATGAACAAGCCCCCCTGGGCTTTCTCTGAGAGGAGAGAGAATAGAGAAGAAGGGAGTTTAGATTAGACAAGTGGAAAAAGCACCAGACCTTCTCACTGGAAAAAAACAAGGAATGAGAAGTGAAAGAGGACGAGTAGAGGAAGCAGGTGGAAGGAAAATTCCTCCAACAAACAACACTGACTAACCATCAAGTCCTGTACGAGTTGCTTCCCTGGGGGGAGAGAATTGTTGAATGACTGCTGGGAAGAAGCCCGATGAGCTGTGCTACTGCCATGGTGCTGATGTGACTGCAGGAATGTTGGAATGGAGGTATCCTGCTGAGAGAGCTTGTCTGTGGATCTTGAACTGCTACATTGCCTGCCACCCTCGGCCATTATTCATAGCAGACGAACGCCACATGAAGCTGATGATGGTTGTTTAGCCTGTGGGCCTTCCACTCTTGCTGTGGTATAAGACGATAGTAAAAAAATAGATTTTAGGAGGAAATGAAGAATCACTGGAGAAGCTTTTACTTCTGACGATGACTTACAGTTTGAATCGATATATAACTGTTTACAAGTTTATCCCTGTCTATAGACATGGAACAAAGTGACCCAGTTCTATATAGGGTTCAGAAAACAGGCATATTAATTAAATTTGTTTTCATGACTTCGATTTCCAACAGTAGTAGTAGTAGTAGTAGTAGCTTTATCTGTGTGTCTCCCACACACATTTCTGGGACTGACAACTGGGCCACTTT
>JAUBNQ010000014.1:9089712-9100535 GCA_032353495.1 Ctenopoma kingsleyae
AGTAGTAGTAGTAGTAGTAGTAGCTTTATCTGTGTGTCTCCCACACACATTTCTGGGACTGACAACTGGGCCACTTTTTCAAGATCATCTCTCCTGAAACCAGCATGTTGTAGGAAGATGAGGTTCTTATTCTGTTTTGTGATCCCCGGATCACTGTACAGCATGAGACCCACCCCTTCTGTCCCTCTGTTACTTCGTCTCCTCATTCCCAAGCTCACATCATCCCCCTGGACACCCTGTTGATCTCACTGCTGCCTGCCCCAGCCTCCCATGTCTCTAAACCCAGCTGTAACCCTACACAGCTGGCCCCCACTGTGCAGATGGTAACAAAAACAAATGCACACATGCTCTCCTAGGGAAACACAGGACTGTGACTCCTTGCAGGCAGATGGGAAAAGCCATGTATAGCTGGGGGTCAAGAAGGGAGAGCAAAATGATAGACGACATCACAGTGAAGAGAAGGAAGGAGATTGTGGAAGGAGCAGGGTAGCTACCAAATTAGACAGAGACAGAGGACAAGACAGAGAGGGACATGGCTCATCTGCCAAAGCTACAAATCATGTCCCAAATGCAGCACCAGTGCTGTCACCCCTCCCTCCCACAAAATAAGCCAACGATCTATTGATTGGCACTCGTATTTGCTAGCGGGCTCCAGCTCAAAATGGAGCCTTTAATTAACTTAATGGACCGGCTGCAGCTGTGTGTGAGCCAGTGAGGGCAGAATAGAAATAGATAGATAGAGGGGAAGGGAGAGTAAGAGCCTGCATAAAGAATAAGTGGGGTTAACTGCAGACCCCTTCTACTATCAGTCAGCATGGACAGACTCAAGAAAAGAGAAAGAGGAGAGATTAAGTGGGCTGATGTCCTCTCTGTTTCTCAGCATCTCCTTTTCGCTGCATTCTTTGCCCACCCCAGTAATTTTTTCACCAATTTGCCTTTCTTATAGGTGATCTGTATGCAGGTCTGCTCCTAGTTCCACCTGCATTTCTCCATTCAGATTGAATACAACATAGTTCTAACAGGTGTATCTGTGTTGCTCTGATTGGACTCCTCAGACACCTTAAGGCCATGCTCTCACTCAGCAGTCACCCCCAAAGTGCAAGGCCCTTGCCAGCCAGACACCTGTTTCTGCACACTGCTGCCCACTCTCCTCCATCTACCTCGCTCTTCCCCCTCCCTTATGCACCATTCTCATTCCTGACCACTCATCCATTCTGTCAAAGGTTAATTGGTTTGGAAATGATTTGATTCATTCTGGACGTTAATGCTGTTATCATGCTTTTCTTTGAAAAAAAGAGAAAGAAAAACTACCCCCCACATGCACTTAAGCCTAATTTAAAATAAAGGGAAAAAATCCAATTTAATCTTTTTTTCTTACTCAGGCTCAGGCTTGTCCCCACAAGTCTTTTCCTTTAAATTATGGCAGAATTTCATTACCTTGAAAGCTTTTCTGCCCCCTCCCTCGGCCCCCTCCCTGTCTCCAATACTTTGAGTGGATCAGGACTAATGTCTTTCTTGTAACCTCAAGGTCGGAATATTTGGATCCGTGGGAGCGCTCAAGGGTCCCTGTGATTAATGCACTGTACAAAGTACCTTGGAATAATGCGGTAGCTGATGGCTGCACAGAGTGATCAGTTGTGCACACACAAATATGCAGACACACAACTGCATCCATTGGAGGTAGTTGTAGATAGAGGTGCCCCTGTCAGTGCCCTTGATGTGGATCATGGGAGGTATTCATATTCAAATAGGGTTACCTAGAGGCTCTCTCAGTTCCCCCCAACAGTGCTGTACAGAACATCCCCAAGGAGCTTTGTGATTTTCTGTCTTCGCTATGTCATATCTTTACTTACACAGGCTTTTGTTGGTCACGACCAGGTTATCATTTTTCTCAGAGCCACTTATAGGATGACAGATTTTCATTGGAGCACATAATTCTCTTAAAAAGAGTCAAACCCATTACCTTGCTACTGCAACAATAATTTCAGTTTTCATCTACATTTAATATGCCATCAGTTAATTACACTACATCTAAATGGTTTAGTTTTCCCCATTTCAGTATTTACAATAAACAGCCACTGCTTGGTAACACTGTGGTCTTCATGGTTTTTGCTGACACAGCTGCGATGTCTGATAAAAATGTGATTTTCTCTGTTTCCTCGGCCACCACGCAGAAGCCCTAAAAGTGGCTGCTATGCATGCAGTCCACGCCCTATTGATCAAAGACACAGAGGTCTGTGTATTGAAGTTGTTTGTAGAACTGCAGATGCTATCTTCACTTTTGTTAATTATTTACATTCAGTTCCACAAACCACAAAATGATCAATAGTTAATTGAGCCAGCGGGAGCTGTCTGGGAGAAAAACAAAAACTTTGTGGAACTAAGGGGCAAACTCTTCAGTGCTGCCATGTAAAGGAGTTTTATTTTCCCTCATACTCATACATTTAATAATAATATATTTAAAGATAAAAATGGGAAGCCTGGATGATGCATCAGCTGCATGCTCGATGCTAGTGTTGCCATCTTAGAAAAGCAATAATTCTAAATGGTAACATTTTAAAGGAGTAGAGGACTCATGGCCATTCTCTTGATTGAACTGTCGCTTCAAGTGGCAGGTGGCTGACTACACTATACACTTGTAGTGTTTGTCTCTGGTGGGCTGTTAGGAAAGAGAGGCCTCTGAAGTCCAGGGGCTGTATATACATACCTGTAAGCAATGAACAATGTGAAATCCCACTTGTTCTACCTGTGGTCTGGCATTAACAGACTTATTTACAAATACATTTTTAATATTTCTAGTGCATTTCATACATTTTCCTCTACAATGAATTTTACTTTTTCAGATGAACTACAAGATAACTAAAATAATGTTATTAACTAAAATCAGTATATAATCATAATTGTAGCATTTTTGGACTGAGTCAGAGTCAGAAGGTAAGAATCACAATTCTAATGTTTGTTTTTACCCATATCTACTTTGTCTGTAAAAAAGAAAAACCTTGAACTTCAGCTAAACAAAAATGTTTTAATAAGAATTTAAAAATGTAGCAATTCTAGAAAAAATATATAGCATGGTGGCAGTTGATGCTCTGAACACTTATAATAACTATAGCTCAGGTGAAGAAAAACTAACTTGACCTTCAAAAAAGTCCAGAAATTGCAGCACACTTGCAGACATTATTGCCACAGAAGGGTTGCAAAGAACTTGAGTATCATCTGCAGATGACAAAATAGCAGCAATTTTAGGTGAGCTTTTTCTCTCTGGAAAACATAGTCTCTAATGGTGACGCTGAGAGTGTGTCAACCCCAAATGGGACTAGAACAAAAAAGTGGGCTGTTGTTTCAATTATTTAGAGAAGCAGAATAACACATCTGCCCAACATAGTCCGTTTATGATACTTCCAGCAATGTATGTTAGCTTGATGAATTAAATAAGGTTCTATAATAGTCTATGAAAGAAAAAAACACTGTGTACATGTTACCTTATTTTTTTCAGAGAAAGAAAGCTATTGTTATATATGTTAAATCTGTAATTGAATATAAATGTGTAGTGTGCACACAAACTGTTACACATGAGTATTAAGACCTCCACTTTGTGCATCGGCAGAGCAGGGCAGCCTTGGTGTATTTAAGCTGATGTGTGTATATGTGTAAATGTGTACTTGTGTATCTGTCTGAGTGATTGAGTGAAAGGAGCTGATTAAGGTATACAGTAGCAGCTCCATTTTAGTAATCTGGCCTACCACACTTTGGGAATCTGGATCTAGCTGTTAATGCTGCAGGGACCATAATGCATTATGAAGAGTAATTCATCTGATTGTTTCTGCTTCCATTTAGCATTTTGAGCTGCACGTTTACCGATGTTAACTGACAAATGTGTCAATGACTAATCTTCCTGGGTGTTCGACCAACACATCTTGTATTGGCGTTTCCTTATCTCACTTCTGTTTCCAGCCTGTCACTGATAAGAGAAAAGGAAGACAGGAAGGTGTTTTGTGTGGAGCTTGGGAAATAAGAAAAATAGAAACAAAAAGAGAATGGTCATTAAAAAAATAGTGTATAGAGTATTAGGACAAAAGCGAAAGAGAGATAGAAGTGGAGAAAGAAATAGGGCATGATTAAAGCGAAAGGTCTCTGTGGTGACACTCTACCCCCTTTTCTCTGTTTTGTGCTAGGTAGTTTGTTGAACATGCCCCGTTGTCATTGCCTTATTTCATGGGAGCAGATAAACAGTGCCTCAGTTTTGTTCTCATCTACTTGGCCCAAAGGATTGTTTAAAGTCTTGAGAGAAAATACAATACACTGGGAGCATCCATCCATCCTCCAGCATCTGTAGGGTAGTCACTTTTGTTCTGATTTGTGTGTGTGTGTGTGTGTGTGTGTGTGTGTGTGTGTGTGTGTGTGTTAGTTAATAAAATGTACACACACAGACACACACACACACATACTCTAGTCTATATTTCTTAGCGTAAGGAGGAAGGTTCTGTAATTTGTGTTCAGATGGATGAGCAATAGAAGAGGCAGTGTGGTGCCAGCCATGACTCCAACTTCAATCTAGGTCTGACCTGACCCAGCAGTATTGCTAAATCTGACTTGTTACATGACGGGTACTCTGGCTCACCTCGCCTTGCCGAGACAACCTCTGGCTGCAATCTAGGTGTCTTTGTCAGCGCAGAGCAGCCCAGCGCCCAGAATCGCTGAGGTGGTGGATTTTCCACTCCTCCCTCACTCATTCTCCACCCCCCTCCCTTCTTCTTCTTAACATCCAAAGATCAGCATTTTTTCTTTACTGTCGCCCGTTCACACATCCATGGACCCAAGGCTTTCTCAGCATCATGGCACTGTACTTGAGATGGAAAACCCCTAGATAATTTCCTTACTGGCAATTACCAGCACATAGACATCTCACTGTATCTCACGCACTGAGGGACAAATCCAAGTAAAAAGAGAAAAGTATGACAAAAATGAGGAAGGAAATGATGAGAAAGAGAGAGAATATAACATACACACACAAGGGCTTGATTAAGTGGTCTTTTAAATGCGTGAGTGGGTAGCAATTCAGCAGCTCTTTAGTCTCGGGAGGACCTGTCTCAATTACCCTAATGAGGCAGAGTGACTCTGGCTTTGTAGGAAGGCTTTAGGAGGTAGGGGACCCTGCAAGGCCATACAGGAGAGACCGGGAGATCAAGGGCCGCAATGTGTGTGTATTTATGTGTGTGTGACACGTAGGATGTGGATGCACTGTGAAGTTAAATGGAGCGTGCCGGGTTCCCAATGAGCCACTGTTAGCAGGCAGACTGACACACAATGACCTCCCAGTGTGCACATCACTTTCTCATCTTGGCTGTCAGGGAATGGTAGTTAACCCCAGTCTGGCCTGAACCTTGGCCTTTGCTAAACCAATACATATCTTCAATAAAGACCTGACATGGAGAATGCACATGTCACAATGTGGAGGCCTACCATTCTTTTTATCCTGCCTTGTAAAGATTTTGAAATTAAGAATAAAATCAGTGTGTGACCAGGAAAGCCTTATCATTGTTATGAGCTACAAGTCAACAACGGTGTGAGACTGACAGTTTGAAATATCATAATTTGTCTGATGCTGTACTGTTAGCTTGACACCTCCTGACAAAAGATAATGGAAACAACCTCTGTGTCGTATATTGCTCCTTCGCTTGACTAATGCACAAGGATGCACTGTTTGTGGAAATCAGCAGTGTCATCATTACCACTAGCTTCATGTATCCTGCATTCCCCTAGCATGTCAGTCATTTAGCAATTCAACGAACTGCTGCTGAACACACCGTGTTCTCTCAGGAGTACATATAAGAGCATTTTACAATTACAGTTATTTGACATAGGTAGGAAGGTAGTATGGACTGAGGGAGGTCAGTGTTAGTTAGTCTAGACCAGGGGTCACTATCAGGCGGACCGCGGTCCATGTCCGGACCCAGACTCTGTCCTTTCCGGACCCAGAGCCGGAACCGACTTGTCATTAAGTATTTTTCAGTTTTGGCGGAGATTATATTTTGACTGATGACTCTTTTCTGACAGTGTTTCTACACTGCTACTCAGTGAAAAGCACATCAATCTCTGATTGGCCAGTACACATTGCCTTTGTGGTTTCAGGTTGGTTGGGTTTTATGCAAGAGGACTGAGTTTGGTCCAGGTGAGAGAAAGAATCAGCCAATCATAGACAGAGTAGGGTGGGCCTTCACTGAACAGAGGTGCGGAAAGTAAACAGCAGTAGTGACAGAGAAACATATAAAGGAGTGAGAAGACGAGAGAGAGAAAAGCGGCAACATTGTGAGTCAGTGTGACATGACGTGTGCTGAACGGTGGAAGGTTGACACTGAAATCCAGGCTTTGAAAACCCGAATGGACCGAGGTGTTTATCTTCATCCTTCCTTTTCTCTGCTTCTCATCTGCTCTGAGATCTGCTCTCAGTGGTTAAAAGTGGGAATGTGAAATGCCACAATATCACTAAGCACAGAATTACATCTGAGAAAAGTTACTCGCTAAATTTAGCACTTAGGCTACAGAAAATAAGTGATCTTAAAGTCAACAACGATCGCTCAAGGAGGATTTTACTAAATTTTTTACTGGCCAACAACGAGTGCTCCCTCACAAGAAAAATCAGTAATAGAGCTAAGAAGTCTCTGAGTGCAGGAGCTCATACCCTTTTTGAGGGAAAACAAAAAGTAAATAATCAAACAAATACCGGTATCTGCATTAACAGCCAATAAATAAAGAAGAGTGATGTATTAGCCAGAGATATGCAAGATCAGCTACATGAAGCCATGTAAAAGGCTCCACAGACTTTACTGTAGATGAGTTTACTGTCTGACAGTGCTCAGCTTTTGTTTGTCCAACATATTTTCAGAGCTAGATGTCTTGGAAACTGCTGACCAGATTCTCCTGTAGCTTACTTTCAGTGAGATTCTTTTTGATGACCTCATGACCTTTTCCGTAGCATCAGTTAAAGTCCCTATGGATATGTACATTTTACAGAAATAAGATAAAATGCTGTATTTCCATGGAATATGCTGTGGATATTAATGATCCTTAATTTTGGTAATCTCTTTATGTTTTTTGTATTGCAAGTTCTATTCTAGTCTGAGCCAATGTCACCATCCTTACATCTACATTTTAACTCAAATGTTTTTAATCTCCCTAAGACTCTGAGAATAGCAGAATAGTAAACTGTTCAATCTCTCTAGCAGTCAAATGTTGTGAGGAGCAATAAACAACATCCTGGGGATTTGAACTTTTAGCTTTGTTTTCTCTCAACTTTTGTTTTTATCCCTGTATTTTGTACCACTAGACAGGGTGTTATTGTAGGGCCAAAGCCCTCACTGATAGCCATGTCACCTTTCACTTTCAATTGCTGCAAAACAACTGAAATCATTTGTCATTCTTTCTGGGCCACTGAGTGAAATATGACTCATAGGCCTCAGAAATGTTGAAATTGAAAAAGCACATTGGCACACAGTGCCTTCATCTCAAATCTCCTCCCGCTCTTCCTTCTTTCCTCTACAGAAGAAATGGCTTTCATTTAGACACTCCTAACGGTCTGTCTTAATAGCTCTTTGTGATAGAAGTTATTTATGGCAAGAATCATTTTAACCTGTCAGTCTGGGGAAAAAAATATGACCACAAAATGTACATTCCAAAAGGTTGGACCCTGTTGCTGACTAGCAGAATACTCCTCCACTTATAAATGAAATAAAGAAAAGTTGTACACCAAGTCCAGGGATGATTTAGCTCATTGCCATTAAGTTGGGGTTTGAATTGCAATACAGCTGGAAAAGCTTGGCTTTTGGTGTGAAAATGTCAATAGCCAAGAGTACCGCTTCTCCCTTGTCAGCTCTGACGGAAGACCAACGACTAGCCAGGCTGCCATTTGTCTTCCTGAGTGAGTTTTCTAATAACCATAATGGCTGTGGCAATAAATTACCACCAGTCTGTCACAGAGAACATAGTGCAGCATTTAAATCTCACAAAGAGCCTCCACTCTCCCGTCCTGTTTTTATGTGATTTTATTTTTAAAACTTAGCAACTCCCTTATTCCCCCACGTGGTCCCTGGAGGTCCCTGGGGGAATAAGGGAGTTAGGGAGTTTAGGGAGTTTCAGGTGGTAATGTCACACAATCCCAGAATTCTCTCAGTAAAATGAGAACACCGCCATGATGGCTAGAGTAATAACAATTGACTGATTCACCTGTATTTAAAATTTCATGAGTTTATTCACTATAAATAAAGAAAGAGTGGATGATGGTTATCGTATAAGTAGGAATAGAAGTTATATTAATCTTTTGCATCTTTTTGAAGGAAAAAGTGAATGTGATGATAACATTAATCATGTTATAGATAATCGCTGATAAAATATGTAATCTCCCCCCTTGTACACATGGATTTAGACTGCGTAATAGTGTAATTCACTCCCGACCAGTGGTTTGGATTGTTTAATTACAGTATCTTGCAGTAAAAAGAGTCTATGGGGATTCGGGAAATACCTCCAGAGTTTGGGTGCGTGTTGTCAAATGACTTCACACATTTAGATAATGTTGCCATGTATTGTTTTATTTTTTTGGATGACTGTCTCCGTAACCCCAGTGTGCTCTATTCCAACCTGTCCTCTTTAAAGCTGATAGTGCATAGTCAAACCCAACTGCAGGGTAGTACAACACATTCTAAATGGACGCTTACTTCAGTGAAATAACAAATTATGGCTGATAGGTCATTGTAATGAGATGTCATCTTACCCTTGACCCCATCAACATGTGCCCTCACACAACCTAGTGTTTTTCCATCCTCCTCCCTTGGAGTTGACTGCAGTCCCTCTGTGAGATGAGCATGCTCAGTAATTGGGGCAGCGGGAGGCGATCTGTTCCTGTCCTTTCCTTCAGTAGCAGGCAGTTTGCCGGTGGGCAGCCCATGGAGTGGTGCCATCCTGCCATTTGTCAGACAGGGTGCAATTTCCCGGTCATCTGTTTCCATCTGTAACTGAAGGTGAAGAAAAAATGGTGAATGATGGGGACTTTAATATGGCTCCTCATACTCTAGAAGCTTACTCCTGGTAGTGACAAGCCAGACTCATACACTGTCACCATTCTGGCAAATACCACAGCACACAGCTCATAGTTTTCAATTGCTCACTGTTCTCAAATGATACATTTCTCAGCAATGTGGGGCTGTGCTGATTTTTTGTTATCAGACTGTGGTGTTCAGACAGATAAAGAGTACCGTACCTCTGGGAGGGTGTGGTACATTGTCTTTAAAGCTGCCTAATATGAAAAATGTACACCGTAGCAACAGGCAAGAGATTTCAGTCATATGTGACTAACCTGAAACTTTTGCTCCCCAAGGCAGCATGTACAGTATGTTTCACTTTTCTTTTCCACAGCTTCCTGTGACCATTCTGCATGAAAGACAGTGTAAAGTGAGGACCAAGGGTCAGATAAAAGAATTTACTTTGTAACACGCCAGCTTTATCGTAGTGCAATTCAAACTGCTCCATGAATCCGAAACCGTTTTCAGCAGTGGATTGAAACAAAGTAATCTGCCTCACCAGCAATCACGGCTCTTCTTAGTGAGTCACCATAAAACAAAGAAACCCCGCAGTGTGCAGCTGTGCAGCATGATAAGCATGCAAACTCTGCTTTCCAAACTTGGCTGATCACACCATCTATCTATTTACCAAAACCAATTATTTTTTCAATCCAAAGGTGCACCTGATACCTCCCCCATCAGACCGATGCAGCAGGCACTGAGGAGTTCTAAAGAAGAGCAATGGGTGGTATGGGCAGCGCTCTTTTGAATGGAAGGAAAAATGAGCTGTGTTATTTGTAATCACAAATTGACATCCTTTGTAGCCATGGTTCAGTGTCATTTGTAGCCATGTGGGTTGGGAGACGCAGGCGTCATGAGAGACAAGGCAGCTGTTTTGCCTTTATTCCCTCTCTGAACTAAAGAGTTGCCTTTAAGAGAAGCCAGATGTATCTCCTTTCAGCAAGGAAAAATGCACTCACTGTCGTTCATTTGAGTCCTCAGATAAGATTGGACAGGTGCTGGGTGTCAGTGAATCTTCATACAAATATCTCTTTTTTTCTCCTTTTGTCAGGAATTAGCAACCGGAGAATAGGAAAAAATGTTTTTGTGAGATTTCCTTTTGTGAGTTTTATCTTTTTGACTCTGTTTAGGAACTACTCTTCTTTTTATTGTTTATATTATTTATTCTATTCTATATTGCTATCAGTGAGTAGTCTAGTAGTCTTTGTGTTTTAAGAAATTTCTCAAAAAGCTTTCTTTCACTGAAAGCTTGATTTGTAGGACTGAGAATAGCTGCCTCAGTAAAACAGACTAGAACTGCAAACAGTTATGAAAGGGGTCCAAGCGAGTGTGGCTCATGTCGGCCCACGCTCCTCGAAATCCCTCGCAAAGGCCGGTTAGATTTGTGTCCGACTTAACGCCGTCTTGCTCTGACGTCATGCCTACGTAAGCAACGATAACCTCGCGAGATCAAGGCGGCCGCAGATTTTGGAGCAAGGTGGTGGAGTTTAGTAGAAACGTTTCCTCTTTTATTTACGTTGAAATATTTTGATTTATTAGTCTGAGTTTTCACTGTAAAGATTGATTCTTTTACAGAATAAATGCTGTGATTGATCAGAAAAAGCCAACTTAAACTAGACTGTTAAGAAACAGATTATTTTCAGATCACTAAAATAACATCTGCACAGATTTGTCATTCCTGACCATCTAAATATGAAACAGATCAATAATCAAATGTCTGTCTTGTATTTCTATTGACTGATTAATGTT
>JAUBNQ010000014.1:9115296-9126280 GCA_032353495.1 Ctenopoma kingsleyae
TAGTAATGAGCAGTATAATGTAAAAAGTGCTTTCTGATCGAAGATATGCTTTGTTTTCCCCAGGACAGCAATGCCCCGTGCCAACTTCCCCCTAACATAAGTAATGTATGGTTTCCAACAGATTTTGTGGTCTATGATCACACCAAGAAATTTTATTTCTAAGTACACATTGTCAACACATATTTTTACTTCTATGTTTTCCTTGTTGTTTCCAAATAACATAAATTTTGTTTTATTTTTGTTTTATTTTTTTTATTATATTTTATTAATGATAATTTATTTATATCAAACCACTTCTTAAATATATTTATTTCCTTTGTGATCATCTCCAAAACCTGTGGCAATTCCACACCTGAACAAAAAATATTTGTATCGTCTGCAAATAATACAAATTGTATTATCTTTGATGCTTGGCAAATATCATTTATATACATAATAAACATTTTTGAGGTACTCCACACACAATATTCATCAATTTAGATTTGTACTGGTTTATTTGTACAAATTGTTGCCTGTCCATTACATAGCTTTTTATCCAGTGTAAAACTACTCCCCTAAATCCATACTTTTCCAATTTTTTTATTAATATTTCATGGTTGACAGTGTCAAACACTTTCTTTAAATCTAAAAACACTGCAAGTGCATACTTCTTCTTGTCCATACATTCTGTTATTTCCTCTATTAAGTCGATCAGCGCCAAAGCTGTTCTGTTGTTTCTAAATCCGTACTGACTATCCGTCAGCAACTCAGCAATTCTGTCGAATGATGCTGGGGTTTTTCTTTATACACCATCAAAGCAATATTTTGAAATTAGAAAGACACATATTTACCCATAACTGTGTGATACATTTTTCATATATTACAGTTAATGTTTAAGTTTTGTAGCACTGCCACCTTCTGTACAGTTTTACTGACAGTGTTTTTTTCCTTCTATCATCCACCCTTCTCTCTGCGGATGGTACTGATTATGGTTAATTATGTTGATGAATGGTAGTGCTGAGGGTACTCCATCAGCATTTCATAATCTGTCTTCTCTCTCTGCTTTTTATCACAACTAAGCTGTGCCAGTGTGCCTGTACGTGTGACGAAGCTACTCAAATACTGAACTGTGACAGACTGCTGTAAGGTGTCCTTTTGAATCTACTCTGCAATAGAATCTGTAGTGAACAATTGGTGTTTATTTATTTGTTTTTGTTTTTATTTAAATTAGATAGTTTTTTAGTTTACGTTGGTGTTTTTCATGGCTGTGTAATTCTACTGCTGAGGGACAGTTGTATCAAACATAACACACACTGATATGTTCTTAGTTGCTTGTAGTTTCCCTTCCTTAGTCTTTGTCACAAAGCTCTTGTAGAATCTGTATGTTTTAGTGGACACACATAGTGAATTTATTTGCAGACAAGCCATGATGCTATTTTAGGATGGACTGGGTTCTCTTCTGACGTAGCTTTTGAATGTGCACTCTAACATTCAAGCAAGGATTATGCCCCATCCCTAACTCGCCTCTCGCTTAATTGGCTTAGATGAATATCTAAAGAGCTAAAGCTGGGTTTAAGTCATGGAATTAGTATAGTGCTGTTATTGAATTTACATGAATGCCATGGATACTAATTGTGTGTAATAAACAACCTTTAAATCATAGTTTGTACGTGGTGGATACTTTACGTACTGTAAGATGTTTATTTATAGAAAAGAGGGAGCAAGAACCCAGGAATCAGTGTGAGAAAATTGCCTGAAATTCAATATGCTGAGCAATTATCATGTGTAATAGCCTGTAAAATCCTAATATCTATTCAGCCACTTGGAAAGGCACAAGAAATGGCCTGGCCACTTAGCCCACTTTCCCTGGCACCTTCCTGTCCATGACAGACTGCCCTGTCTGGAGAGCAGAAAGAAATAATATAAGCTATATTTCATTCAAAGGCCTCTTCATGTATCCTCATTCTTTCTGTTTAGCTGACTTTCCCCCCCTTTCCTTATCTGTCTGATTTCTCCAGAGCCATATTGGTGATTACCTTTGGTGAATCAGTAGAGGTAATGGGGACTGAATCCTGGAGGCAAAATTCACCACGAGTTGGTTGTTCTCTTGTTTCTCACTACTCCGTTCTGTTTACTCAAAGGGTTTGGAAGCCTGTTTAAGATCATTTGACATTACCTGAAATGCACAGATTTGACATGCGTTTCTGCTGCTTTCTATCATTTCTTTCAATAAAACTGAAGTTTTTCTTTCCCATCATTAAATACAAGGAAGCATCAAAGGCAGTGTAATTCTTGTTCATATGAGTCTGTTAGTATGCGCATGCATGAGTCACTTGCATATACTTGTGTGCGTTTCACGTGTGCATGTGTATGCATCAGTAGGCAGCACAAGGGCCAACCAGTTTGCACCTACAGTGTTTGCAATAAACCTGTCAGAAGCATACCCATCTCCATCTCCTAGCTGTTCACTTTGTCATCTGACAGTGCCTGTCAAATCTCTCCACAGGATTTCCTAAAAAACACTGTCTTCTCCAACAATGACAGCAACAAAACAACAGCAGCGGGAGTAGCAGCAGACAAAAGCAGCATTAACTGCCTTATTGTTGTCATGGCTTGTGAATATAAATCGCTGTTTTCTTGCAGTGATTAATAGTAAGAACGAGCAACATTTAATTCACTGCATACTCGCTGTTCTGCCATGAAATGTCTAGTCACCTCTTTACCCTCATTCGCACCTGTACTGTCAAACTAATTCTCCTGTCTGTGTATGAGATGATGACCAGACTAGTACTGTTTATCTCTCTTAAATCACTCCATCTGGTGTGAATCAGAGATTGGCTGCTACCAGGAACGAAGTGAGGGACTATTTACTTATTTGCTGTCCTCTCCGCTCTGACCCCAACCACCGCCTCTACTTCCACCACCATCATCTTCCCAAAGTGTCACATCTGAAAAGAGCAGGGACCACTTGCCACCTCTGCTGGAAGATTTCCCCCGTTCTGTGGCACCCTGATAAGCTCTGACTTACTTCCTCCATGTGGGTCACAGAGACTCGGAGACACTCTGCTTGTATTGCCTTTTGTAATTACATCTGCTTCACTGCACTGTTTGTGCCCCCCCCAGGAAGTACATTTGTGGGTGTGTGTGTATGCATGTGTGCATTTGTGTGTCTGTGTGGGTGAGTTTTCTGGCACACATGAGCATGAACAAGCGTAATCCCTGTACACCATCTTTGTGTAGCAGCTATTTCTTGTACATTCAGGCAAACAGCATTACATGGAAGAAAGACTTTTGTCCTCCCAAGCACATATATCTTTGTATATTCTGTCCATTCATTGTAATGCCACCCACCACCTGCTATAATGGATCTCCCACCGTGACTTGCTCTTACTCCTCAAGATGGTGGATTCAGACCATGGCATGTATTACCCATTTTACTATGCTAATAGAAAATGGAAATTTTAAACAACCACTAGACACACAATACAATTCTGTGTAGGTCTGTATTTACTGTCTATGTGTTTATGCTACATAAAAAAAATTGCTAAGAAACATTGGTTTGCTTCTGTTTACGTTACTCAATGGAGAGATGAGTACTTTTGTATTGCAGAGTCAAGTTGAACCATTCAGTTTTTCTTCACTGGCTTCCTGGTTCACCACTTTCAGGTCTCTTACATGTAGCTTAAAATTCACTCCAACTACCATTAAATAACACAAGCTATTTACAGTCATATTTGTTCAAAACACTCATCCGTCACTGATCTCAAACTTGGCCTGTGTTCCCAGCAAGCCTGACAGCCAGGCCCGACAGCACTGAAACAGTATCTTAAACCCCATTTGGGTGGGATTTATTTCTGTAGAGGAGGTTTGGCAATTTTAAAACTGCACACAGTGATTAGTGATTTTCTTCCCATTTGGAGCACACGTGTGTGACTTTTCCAGCCCAACCCTGGTATTAGTCACACTCCCAAATACCTGTTTTCCAGTGCACTTATTTCTGGCCAGTTACATGTATTGTCATTTGTTGTTATCCTTATTTATTAGTTACCCGTCCTTTGCATAGTTTTTGGATGTGGTAAACTGCTTCTTCTTCTTCTAGTTGTGTCTGTCATCATATGAATTGTGCTTTTTGATTTGTAATTGGTTTTACTAGTGCTGGGCAGTGTTTAAAAAATGTAATCGCATGACTTTTCTGCTATTAATTGCGATTAATCACACTGTTATGGACAAAATTGAATAATGGATTCAAAAGTAGTTTATTGCGCATGTTTATTTTAAAAGTACTGCTCTATGAACAGAAGTGCAATGACATTTGATTTGCACTTTAAATAAATGTATATCTCCACTTAAATATTAATTTCTGCGCATGCGTCAACTGGCACGCAGCCTTCTCAGTTGCTCCCATTTTTTCTCATACTTTTTAACATTTTTTCTTCGTTTTTCTTTTTTCTTTTATTTGTGCTTGATTTGTACTCTGTGTTTAACTTGTGCCCTCTCAATCATGTGGGTTGAGAGAGTTTTTATCACTGTTATTGCCGTGGAAATGTTACTCTCTTTGAGGACTGGGACCGCGGCGCAGCATCTCCGTACTTTGTTTACTCAAGGGATCAGCTGATCGCCCTGAAGCCAGCCGGCTTGTCGGCCAGACATACGGACATACCCGCTGAAATCTGGAGAAAAACACACCGTGGATTCTGTGTCTAAATGGTCCCATAATGTTTACTATTCTCCTCTGATCTCTGTATCACGCTCAGAGGAGTTGTGCCCCGATGAGTTCACACACTCAGATGCAAAATCTGTCAAAAAAAACGTTTTTTAAACACAGTTGTTAATTTAACTGCTTGTCATTAAAAGAAACACATGAACATCATTCCTTTAAGTGTCTGAGTTGGTATTGTTTGGGTGATTTGCTGCATCGGTTCAGTTGCAGAACACTGCAGCAGTATTAGGCCCACCCCCAAATGCTCTCATTGGTTGAGACACTTCTTGATGCCAATCCAAAGCCAGTTCTCACCAATCTCCCGCCGTCCTGTGAGCCATCGTTTGTCTGTATTCAGACCCAGTGAGCAACGGACTTTCATAATCATAATAATAATAATAAAAATGCGTTAACACGCGATAAAATAATTATTATTATCTTAATATTATTATTAAGAGGAAAATCCAGTTATTTCAATAAATCGGTGCATCGATTTGCATTGAGTTATTCTACTCATTATCAAAAGATCATGGTCAGGCTATATTGAAACAATCTTGCAGTAGTAGGCTAGAAATTTCATGTCTATGTGTGCTCAGAATCATGCAACACTGTGCAACTTTTCAGTGACATTTAAAAAGCTACTTTTCATCCCACTCATAAGGTCCTGTGTGTAAAGCACATTAGTCAGTTTCTCTGAACAATCAGCTTATTTAGATTCAGTCTTTTGTCAAAGGCCTTGAGTGAAATTGTTGAACCATGGGACTGAAGATGCTATCATCAACACAGATGAAATACATCTTTCTCCCTGCAGGTAGATGATGAAGCTCTATGTGAGTGTTTCTATGTGGCAGCTGTGTGCAAAAGGATTTATTCTTTTTCACTAGCCTCCCTCTCCTTGCTTCTTGTGTGATATTCATCACACCAAACCATTTTCTTATCTCTGGACCATCACCTGCACAGCTGGCTGCCACTCATAACTCAAAAGGCCAATTCCACATCAACTGACAAAGAGCTTTGCCCTGACACCACCAATGACCCACAGCAGAAAGGGCTGGTTTCTATATGTGCTTGCACACTATGTATAACTAGGATATCTTCCAATGTAAAACTACCTGAGTTCACTATTATTATTGGCCCAACAAGTACAAAACAGATCTATTCATTCATGCCTCTTGTCTGTTTTGTCTGACAGTGTTTCACAAAGCACTCACACCTGACCCTTCCGGACAAACGTGTTTTAAGTGACACCATCCTGTCCAGTCCCAACAATATCCAACTCCAATGTCAATCTACTGGCTCCTCCTGATCAGCTTTATATAAAACAGCAGAGACCCACTTGACTTTTATAATTGGCTGTCAGTTTTTGCACCTGTCTTTTTTCCCTCTGCACCCCTTGACCCCTTCTGCACCTAAATAGGAGAATTGTTTGTGATTTACTTCTGAGGGATATAAAGCTCATTCCAAAATGATTCTGTTTTTCTTTATTTCTTTATTTTGCCATCAATTGCTGCTTTGTTCTTACCGTTTGCTTGCATGCCTCATTGATTTACCTTATATTTAGCCTTCCAACTTCACTGTCTGCCTCTGTCCTTTCCATTCATGCAACCTTGGTAGCTTGGTGGAGTCCAGGCACTCTTTGATCTGTAGTCCAGAACACAGGATGTGAGTTATCCACTGGCAACAACAAGAACATCCCATTAGGAGCTGGACAGAGCCTTGACAGACACTGCCTCTCTGCCTCTGCTGCTGCTTGGCCCTAAAAGCACACTGCCTACTGCTACTGATGCTGCTGATTCTCTATGCTGCTCCCCAGCTCAGCATGGGCATTACTGGCTCAGCACACACAAGCTCAGTGTCAGGTTCACTTGTTGAATTTCAAATGTTGTAATGCTCTCTATAATTTATTTTTAGTTAGTCATGGAGTCTCACCAACTGGTGTTTGTGTCATTGAATGTCTGGGAGGTTGTCTGGTTGATCAAGGTGCCTCAGCAGTATTAGGCTCTTTGATTTAAGCAGGAAGTAAGTGTGGAAGAAGTGAGTCATCTATTTTAAGAGGAGTTGATGGACCTTGTAATAACATTACCATGTCTGGCCGATGTTTAGCCACTATTTTCTATGTCAGAGAAAGATAATCAAACAGAAAGAGGAAGTCACATTCAAATGGACTCTAATTATTTTTTACATGTCCTTGCAGATGTGCAGTATGCTTGTATCTGTTAAACCATATAGTGTTTATTTTCTTGATTTTGTCGACTCTTTTGTTCAAACACACATAGAGAATACCACACAGCCCAGTATGGCTGTGCCTTGTTATCTTAAAAAGACCAAACATTTGTCTTGGTTTCTATTGTTTTGGCTTCATGCACAAAATCAATGGAGCTCATTCATCACATGCACAGTGAAAATGAGCATATTTGTTTGAACATTTGTGAGGATTTTTCAGGACAGTACAAGGTAGAGAAGCAAGATTTATCAAAGCTGTGCAGGCGGTATATGCTCCAGTCATGGTATTTGCTTGCTGAAAAAGCACTATTCTGTCTGCTTATCTCCTCTGTACATCTGATGTAGAAATCACACACACACACAGACATACATACACATATTTACATGAGTAATTAATGCCTGTATAGACATATCTGGTCTTGCACACTCAAAAACACACATACAAATAGTCACTGTGGTTTCTGTTTCTGTCACAAACAACCAGTGATGGATTGGCTCTTTCCATTTTAAACAGGGAGAAAACACATGCCCCCGGGGACCCTTGTGTGTGGAAGTACTTTGAAGTGTCCACATTTAATTCTTCTGTATGATAAATGAGAGCAGAGCTGCAGTTGTAGCCTGTGAGGAAAAGCTCAGTTCGCTCAACAAGAGGAGCGGTAACAAATGTACCGATAGCTGATAAGCTGACTGTGTGTCTTGCTCTTGCTTGTTGTTCTGCTCCCTGCAGACCCCCACAGCCAGATAACAAATCCATCCTATCAATCAAACCCATCAATGGCTGGCTACAGATTAGAGACAGTGATTTTGGGGCTGATTGGAGGGGAAATGCTGATTACACCTCCCTTTCTCTGACTTGATTACACTCTGCCTGTGTGTTGTCAAGCTCGGCTGCTGAGCTGTAATCACTGAAAGCTAAGAGCAGAGGCCGTGGCTCTTGAATAGACAAAACACTGTTGCAATCACACCATTAGCTGGCAAGCTGTGACTTTATGGCCATTGCTGGGTCATTCCAAAGGCCTGTATTTCACACTGTCAGAGCATCTGTGTATGCTAACTGCACATAGGCCACCACATGTGCAGGCACGTGCACATTTAACTGAGATAAGGAAATACTTATAAACCTTTATAAGTAAAACCTTTTCTCTCACTTTTCCTCCAACGTCTGTCATATTCATCACCTCCTGTTTCCCTACTCCTGCTTCTCTTCACTGCTCTGGCCTACTTCCATCACAGTGGCAGCGTCCTGTCCCGTGCTGTAACACACACACACACACACACACACACACACACACACACACACACACACACACACACACACACACACACACACACATATATACATACAGTGAGCGCACTGAGTGGAGTCCTAATCTCAGCTTTATTTAGCTGCCTCACCTTTAAAACTGGAGCAGCTTCCAGACAGCTTCTTCATCGCCCACCTCTGCTTCTTCTAACATTGCATCCCTCCAACTGTCTGCTTCTTCATCAGTCTGCTCAGCACTCCTTGCTCCCTGTTCACCTGCAGCCATGTAGGCTTGCTGTATTTTGCTACTTTGAGTGTGCTGTCACGTGGCTAACCGAAGCCAGTGTTGTGAGCAACAAAAACATAAGCAAGAATGTAAACAAAACAATTAATTGTCAGATATGGCCAACATTCTAGTGGCAAGTTTGAAATGTGCGTGGGAAATTAATTGGTTTTACTTGCTTTCTTGTTTATAGAGAAATAATTGTGATGGGTTCTCAGTGAGAGCTCTAGAACAAACTGAATTTTGCCTTTGTTCCTTATGTAAACAAGGAAAATGCAGAAACACAAACTTAATAATGATTTCTCTTATGACAGTCTGTGTAAATAGAGTACATGTCTGCGTGAAAAAGCCTGCAGCAAAGCCAGGCATCTTTAAACTTTGTTGCTAAATATTCAGAGAGAAGTTGACTTTTTAAGCTCCCTGGAACACCCAAAGTGTTGGTTAGTAGTCCAACTACTTCTTTTAGTCTGTGATAAATATTGTGAAAGAAATTGCTCCTGTTAGGAACATCTACCAGGGTTTTTATTCATCTTTAGAGTGGGGTCACTCTTTCAATTACTCCAGCTAATGTTTGTGGCTGTAATAACACGCTCCTGCTTCTAATATGCAACGCACCATTTGGGATTGCTGGCGTGACCGTGTGTCTAAGTAAAGTTCTTTTCATTTCAACAAATGTGTGTGTATGTGTAATTGTGTATGCATGCATGTGTGTATGAGGTAGGTTCACATAAAATTCATAGCTCTCTGTGTCCTGGTTTTGAACTATCTTTGAAGCTCCAAAATTGTCTCATCCAGCATGTGTTAGGTATCATTTCAATTGACACCATACACTCTACTACTAGTGCTTTGAATTGAGCATACTTGCATGCTTGTTAGATGGAAACAGCTGTCAGGGGAGATAGCGAGAGTGACTCACTCCTCTTTCCCTCACTTATCATTTGCCTATTCCAGTCTTACTCCTCTTATTGTGACCTCCAAGAAGTCAAAATATTCTGTTCTCCTTCTCTTTTTCCTCTGCGTTTCTCTCTTTGTATTCACAGTGTGTGCACACAGCTTGGTGATTGAGATTTAGAATTGTTGTGGCCAGAGGTGTGCCGCATATATGTGACATAGTTGGAATCAGGGTTGGATTAAAATGATCAAATTATTAGTGCGTGTTGTGGCAGTGTGCACATAAGAATTTTTTTTAAGTTTGGGGAGTTCTTCCATCAAAATCTGTGTTGCCAAAGTGCAGCATATCTGCAAAGAAGTAAATTGCATCTCATATCAGCCACATACAGTAGGTTGCTTTTTGTTAAATGGAGTTTAGTTGATAATAAAGAAATTACGTTTATGTCTTATCCTGTTTGTCGTGGATAACACAATGGACAATCCAGGACATATTTTTTTGCCACGCCTGTCCTGCTTGCATGTTTGATCTCACTGACTCCAAATCTTTTTTTATCATCAAGGTCATTTCTCTGGCCAAGTTGTAAAATATCACATCTCTCTCATCGCAATCCCTGTTGTTATATGACTTGATAAGTGATCATCAAATAGATATATTTTTGTCTTACTGAAACCTGGCTGCAGCACGAAGAGTATCAGACAGAGACAAAGAAACAGAGAACGCTCTGAAGTAGTCCTCAACACAGAATATGTTAAACTTGGTTTTACTTAGATTAATGACAAAGGAGAAATGCTCTGACAAAAACCACAAAGGCCCATAAACTGCAGGAACAATTTAACAACTAAAAACACAGGGTATGAGAGGAAGCACAAAAGCACTCAAAGCATCATGTTGCTGAGCAACAAGGAAACTCAGCTTGTCAAGATGTCAGGTGACACTACTCATATCTCTAATTTGTCAGTTCAGCACAGGCTCCACAGGTTGGATGCAGAGTTTTTGTAGACGTCCATCTTCACTTTTTTGGTCAAAGAAAGGTAAGTGTCAATGTTATTGTTCTTCATGTTCAAGTTCATCCTCAGCTCAAAGTGTCTGGTACTCAGATTAATTTAAAGTTGCCTTTAGTGTGTTAGATCTGCCACATCTCTGTGGCATTTCATCTTTACCACCTGCATGGGGAGAAGCTGAATGTTTTGACAGGAGATTGCATAATTTCTATCTCTAAAATTAAGAGCATTCTGTTTCAAAAAGACACTGAAACTATCCCACACATTTCTTATTTTTAGACTGGACTACCGTAATTCTTTACTAATAGACTGTCCTAATAACTCCCTAAGAGCCTCCATTTAATCCAGAATGCTGCAGCCAAAGTATTGACTGGGATTACAAAGAGATCATATTTATTCTACATTAGCTTCTCTCCACTGGCTCCCCGTAAAATCTAGAATAGAATTTTAAATATTTCTTCTTACACACAAGGCACTTAATGATCAAGCTCCATGGGCGGCATAGTCTTTAGTGATCAAGCTTCTCTCCTGTGGAACAAGCTCAGGTGACTCTGAGACATATCTTAGTTATGGTGCTAGTGACTTAGCTCCTCTCCTCTCCTCTCCTCTCCTCTCCTCTCCTGTCTGTCCATGTATATGCCATCATTGCATGTTATAAACTTCA
>JAUBNQ010000014.1:9137246-9151033 GCA_032353495.1 Ctenopoma kingsleyae
AATGGAAGTTTATTAAATTAAGAGGATAACTGATCATTATAAAACCATTTTGCAATGATGGTAACACAGCTGAAGACTTTTCATGGAAAAAAGCCTGTGTGTGTCCAAACATTTGACTGGTAGTGTCCTCTTCCTCCATTTATTTTCTGCTGCATATCCAACTCCTACTGGGGGCCGCTGAAGTGTACACAATTCCAATGAGAAATATTGTCTCTCCAACATGTTCTGGGTCTTTCCTGGGGACCTCTTAGTGGTTGGACATGTCCAGAAAATCTCAAATAGAATCTTTTGCATGATCAAACCCAGAGACTCCAAGAATGCCTGATTTAATTTCCTAAATAATGGAAAAAACAATGATTCAGTAAAGTAAGATTTAATGAAAAGCAGCTTATTTGATTATATCATACAAGATAAAATGTTGTTTCACAAGTTTATCGTTTGTCTATTTTATAGATAGTTTAAATATTTGGATGGCCTAATGTTTCTTTTGCTCTTTTTGAGAACCACCACTTTGCACACAACTTGACATTTTAGACAGAGTGACTGGGCCACTTGCTAACTCAGACAGTAGTTTACAAACCCCTCAGCAATTTTGGTCATTTGCCTTTGGAAGGCCAGACCAAAGGTGATAGTTATGCTCCTCATGAAAACACACACTTTGCACTGATAATGGAATTTTAAATGGCCTGCTCCTTATTAACTTCTTGGTTTATTAAAAATCAGGCCTGTTTCGCCATCCACAAGGCAAAGCTGCCAGTCCGTGTCTGTTGCAGATTAATTACTTTTCTATGGAGCAGGAAAGAAGAAGGGATGGTGGAAAGAAGAAGAAAGTAAAAAGCAGTCTGCAGTTTTAAAATGGCAAGATATATATTTTTCTTCTCTGATGTTAATACATCTTCAGTGTGGCTGGCAGGCTCTTATCTGCAGAGCGACTGAGTCACGTCAGGCCCTGGTGAATTTTGATGATGACTGCAGGTCACCCAATGAGAATACACAATGAAGGCAACTCTGGCTGACATTATACTCTAAAGCTCTGTCTTCAGTGACTTAAAGGATGAACTCATTCCTACTGTACACCATGTTACCTTCACCTCACACTTGACAGATTACCTTTATAAGTCAAAAAAAAAAGAGAAAGAAAATTATTATCTATATTTACATATTTAACCAATCTTTGGGAATGATGCATTTTAGGTGTTTCTGTAAGTGATCTCTAATATAATTAAAATATGAATGTATAGTAAAATGGTGAATTATTTAAACGAAGCAATGATATTTCTGTAAAGAAAGACAACGAAAAAAGATTCTAGTCAGCCAAACCACACCATGGTGATTAGTAGAAAGGTTAAAATGTTTCTGAAATGCTGTGATTTGAGATTTGCTGGCTTCCTTAAATAGGGTGGAGGATGCAGAGCCATGCCTCAATTGAGCCTCAGTTGATTGGCAAAACATTTGTTCAGCTTTGAACCAAAATGAGACTTTCATTAAAAGAAGATCCTCAGTTACGCTCCTGCACAGGAACATCCTCTGATCTGAAAAGTATATTTATACACTGAGCGAGAACAGTTCACCGCTAAACTCTCTAACATGTCACCCTACCTCTGGCTTTTCACAGGAAACTGAATACAAGGTCACCATTGTTTTATTTTCACACTGAATATGAAACAGGTCCTAGCATGAATAGATGATTGCTTTATTCAGATTTGTCGCAACACAGGTTTTATACCGGCATTAATACATCAGGCCCTCGGCTGCCTTCCCCTTCGCTCTTTTAATTTTTTTTCTTTCTTTTTTTTCAGCAAGGCGAGAGTGCCGATGAATAATTGAACAGTACCACGGTCCAAATGTCACAGCAGGGAAAATTGTTTGCGCTGGCTGGTAATTAGAATTTCATTGTTTGTTATGTAGGTTTGAAATTCCTGTCATTCCACATTTCACCTTATCTTGGTGATGGCAGATATCACTGTGCTTGTCTAAGGCAGAGATGGAGAGATGGAATAAAGCACAATACATTTGCTCATTCAGCATCATCTCCGCTGGTTGTATGTGTAGGCCTCAGACACACTCACGCACTCACTGTCACTGACAGAGACAAAGACATGTCTGGGCAAATTTGTCCTGAACTCAAATGCACACAAAATAATAGACCTGGTTCAATTGGTCATTTTCTTACATACATAAACAAAATTGTATTAACCCACAGAGAATAGAGAGTAATGTTTTATTGCTTTGACCTATCAGCCTCCTGTTGATTATATGACTCTTCTACATTATATAACTTCATTCATGTTTTGTTGCCATGTTCTGCGCTGCCTGTGCTCATGACTGAGGCTGACATTTTGTCTAATTGCTTTTAATGTGTTTGCGTGTGTGTTGGTGTGTGTGCATGCGCGTGCATGTTGGTGTGATTGTGAGTGTACCAATGTGTGACTGTTTTGTGTCAGTCTATGTGTGTATCATTGTGACAGCTCTGTATTTGCATATGAGCTGTTTTAACACAGACAGTGGCTGATGCAGTGTGCTCTGACTCTCATGGTATTTTTGAGTTGTTGCTCTCTTGCTGTCTGAGTCTTCTCTGTCAATATGAATATCGTGCTTTGGATGGGAATTGGAATCACTATTTTTACTGATACTGTGTGTTAGGTTGGTACTTATTATTTTGTTAAACCTTATTGATCTATTTGCTAATCAACCTTCATTTGATATTCTCTAATGAGAATATTCTGTCTTCATGTGTAGTGTTTTAATTCACCACGACTGGCTGTTATGTTTTACTTCATTAAACTGGTAGCCTCTGCCCAAGGACTACAAAAGGAAATCTAATATGCAAATGTGCATAGCTTTATAGTCCTGATCAGTAGCAGATCATGTATCGGCCATGATGTGACTGATAAACAATAAATACAGTTTCTTTTTCAGCGTCACTGTAATGTTCTGTCACTTACAAACATTCAGTGATGACACGCTGCTCTATTTTTAGTTGCCACAGGAATGTTTGGCCTGATGTTACCTTACAGAAAAAAGTTCCAGTAAGTTCCATACACTGAAAAAACCTCAGCCCTGTATTTGATATTAGTAGAGAGCCCAGGTTAAGGTATTGGAATTGTGGAAAACAAATGATGCAAAATCTTTGGAAATTACAGCACTATGGCACAGCAGTTGAAGATTTTCTCTTAAGTTTATATTATTGACTCAACAGGCGCAAATTAGTATCATTATCTCCTAGTTCTTTGCAAAGACAACACTTTATTGTACTTGTGGCAATGAGCATTGTCATCATCAGCTAAAAAGTAAACACCTTTTATCATTTGTGTTTTTCCAGTCTTAACGGACGTGTCTGTGCACTTCCATTCTATTAGAGCTAATATGACCACAGCTCCACCCATCCCACAAAAGCAGGTGTCAAGATTGCATTAGAGAAAGATAGATTGAAAGAGGGAGAGGGTGTACGTTTATGTTTGCTTTTCTCGTAAAATGACTTTCCAACTCTGACAAGTGCCCTCAGCAGAACCTGTTATAACAAACATTACTGTTGCTCCAGGTTTTGTGTGTGTGTCTGTGAGGCAGTCCAGATACCTTGTACATTCATTATTATCTCTTTTAGACCCATACGCAGGTTGAAAGCAGGTTGGTGTTACTTTTTTTTGTCCTTATTTGCTACCCTGTGTCAGATTGAACATTATCTTTATTCAGCCTGTTTGATCTGTTTCATGTTTCTCTCTTTTTCTCTCTCAGGAGATGTTTCTTCTCTCTATCAGCCATAAGCTCTCAGTGTCTCTGCTCTACACTACACTAGGTGTTTTCCCTTGTTTGTCTCTTTCTTTGAAATGTTATTTTTTCATGCTTTTTATTTTGCTGTTGTGTATGTTTACTGCCAAAATAGGTACTGTGATTCCATCCATTATCATTCCCTTTTTGTGAAAGAAGGTTTAGAGAAGTAGCTCAGGTCTGTTTTTTCTTACTGTGAGTGTACTGTTTTAGACTGACAGCCTGCACAAAGGGAAATACTAGCACTCATGCAGAAGCTCGCAAAAACTCAAAACAACTGCAACAGCACAAATAAAAATGTGTTAAGAACTGGAAAAATATGTCAGTCTTAGTTGCTTATCACAGTTATTTTCAAACCCTTTGCCCTCTGCCTGTTGCATCTTTTCATCTCTCTTTTTAGCATTTTGTTTTTTGTTGTTTTTTCCCTTTCTCCTTTCTCTCTGTGTATTCGTCTCTCTTGATCTCTCTAGCCCTCCATCTCTTTCACCATCATTCCCTTTTGTTCTCTCTATCAGTAGGAGATGGAGTTAAGTGCAGCTGTAGGCCAAATAGCATAGTGATTGGCTCTCACTTACTCTTGCCTCCCCAGTGCATTTGAAATCACTGATTGCAGAGAAGCCAGTCTAAATCAAAGTCCAGCTTTAAAGGAAATGCTTTCAAGGGAAAGGTAGCGTGTGGGGGTTACATTTTGTGTGTATTTTGACTTTGTGTTTTTGCTTACTTCACTCACTTGTCATACAGTTGCAGATGTCAGAATCAGTATACATTTATTGTACCTCCATCTGTTTGAACAAACACCTGTAAATGTAGTTTACATCTGAAGTCCCAGTTAAACAACTGACTGACTGTCCTTGCAGCCATTTTTTCTTGACTGCTAGTGTTAGCTGAGCCTTGATTCTAGACTTTTGTCGTCTGTCTTACCTCCAGATGCCCTGAACACGAGGAACCGTCAGGTAATCTGCACCACGCTGAAGGTGCTGCAGCATCTGGTGATGTCTGGAGACATGGTGGGAGAGGCTCTGGTGCCCTACTACAGACAGATCCTTCCCATTCTCAACATCTTCAAGAACATGAACAGTGAGTTCCAGCCACGCTATGATTGAGTGTTAATTTATGGACAGATGGTGTGTCAGTATGACGTGTGTCTCTGTGCTTTTGTGTAACCTCTGTGTTATAAATCATTCTTTGCTAGAAGACTTCTGCTACTTTTTCAGTGAATTTAAGAATAGCAAACATTTGCAAGCCTGTGAAAGACTGATAGATTTCCATGTGCAGTGTATTATTCCAGGTGATTCCACAGAGCTGCTAATTTTGAGAAATGATATGCAGATGTTAAGTTTCTCTTTTTGTTTGACTGTGGGTCTTGTGACTTCCAAGCAGAGAGCACTTTGTTTTCTGCCTGTTCTTTTCTCTGTGGAGTTTTTCTGTGGAGTCATTGTATGTGCCTGTCTCTGAATCATTTTTCTTTTTCCTCCCTCCACTTAAACATCCACTTGACAGCGAAGCTCCATTTTGTCCTTTCTACTGTCAGTCAGGTTGCATTGTGCGGTTTGTTGAAGAGGAGACTTTGTCCTTGCTCTCTCTGAAAGCCTTTACCTAGGTGACACCAGGACCTGGGAAGATTGGCATCAGATAGGTAGGGCTCTTTGTGTGGCTGCGCCAAAGCACTTAGCATAGACATGAAGGCCCATTGAAGGCTGAAGGGACAACCAATTCCAAACACTGCTCACCACACAGTCTGTAGGACGTGGGGAGTGACATTGTGAATCAATCATTTAAACACAGACTTTAACAGGAGAAAACACAAGGTTTTGGTCTCTTAATCAATATCCAATTTGAATCTCTTGTCTCTTTAATTTGCTTACATTATCTGTTACTGTTTGCTGAGGTTTAAAAAAAGGAAGGGGAGAGCCGAAGGAGATAGCAGGGAAAGACAAAGAATGGAAAAGAAAAGCCTGCCTTATTAGTTCCTGGCCTTATGCAAATCTCCTCTGTAAATTAGCTGTCAAATCAATCCCCTAAACCGTTTTGAAGCATGAGTTTCTCTGCTGCAGCAGTTGGCCAGTGAACCCCACCAGGAATAGTTTTATCTGTCTGGTAGTTACCATGTTGGCCTGCCTACCTGGTCGCCCGCTTGTCTGTCCTCTACTGGCGGGCATCAATTAAACCTGAGCCAGCCTTTCACCTGGCAGACACCCCTGCTAGTGACCTCTCCCAGAGAGACCATTCTGGACCAGAGAGGGGTCCATACAGCAGCCAAATCCCAGGAACCAATCTGCTAAACAAGTCAAGTGCTTCACGTTAAGCAATTTATAGGCATCCAGTAGAGTTTCTTATAGTATATATTCTAGTATGAATATGTAAGCAAGTAAAAACATGTGTAAGCTCATATATAGATAGAAATCTTTCACAGTGTTATTATTTCTCCATCTGGAGCTTTAGTGTTATATGAGCTGTCAATTCATGTCATTCACGCACCACCCACTCCCTGCTAACACAGAAATTCAAAAAACTTCAAATACAGAGAATAGACATTTCTCTTTTGGGGACTAAATACTGTGTGAACCTGAAGTCTGTGTTCTTTTTTCTAATTCTCAAATTTTTTGGATTGTCATTCTGTGTGCCTTTGTTTCTCTTCTGTCTTATGTGGCTTGTTTTTATCGATATCAGAGCTTTCACTGAAGTCCATCTATTATCTAATATCGCTTATATACACCTCCAGCTCTATCCCACGCTCAGTTGGCTCTCTCAACCAGAGCCAGTGTGCTGCCTCTAGCAGACAGGCACAATCATTGTGTTTAAAACACTAGAGGACACAGACAACTGTCTAGTAGTGTGTGGTAACATCTGCCTTTGGCTCTCCCACACTGTAACTCACAGAGATTGCATGGCATCCCTCTTATCTCCCAAGCCACAACGGGGCCACTGTCCAGTATGTGCCAAGTGTGTGTGTGTGTGTGTGTGTGTGTGTGTGTCTACATTTGTGTACATCAGTCATGAATAGATCTGTTGTGTTCCATATGCAGCTGTTGGATTCAGTGTAGAGGAAGGCCCCAGCTTTTTGTCTTTGTCTCTGTCTGTTCACTGTTGTTTAGGCCTGCCAGCCTTGGGCATATTGTGCTGCACTAGATGTCTACTACATGCTCATATATACACATAGACACACACATATATAATCACACACTGTCCCAGCTGAAGCTCCACAACCTGACTTCGTCCCTGTCTCCCCAGTTGTTCGAGCTGTGAATCAATAGGCTGACAGTCACCGCTGTAGGGTCAGGGCTACAGTTAGATAGCATCTCATCATGGGACAGATCCCCTAGGCTGTGTTCACACACTCCCGCTGTGTCGCTCCCATCCTGAGACAGGGTTGTGACCTGTTAAATTGGTCTGTATATATGCCTTATCTGAGCCGTTTTTTCAGGGTCAGAGTTGGAACTTAACAGCCATCTCCAAAATGGGCCCTCGGGTGTCCATTCATTCAGACAGAGCACTGGACCTCTGACCAAGAGGACACATTCACGACCTACATGCTTAGCCTCTCTGGGATTCAGGCCTTTGAAGAAGGAATGACTCTATTGTTCAAAGAGAAAAAATATGGCTGTTTAACTCCAAGCAGCCGGCTGCCATTTTTACCACTGACACAGTAATGCGTCATCTTGAAGTGCACAATAATGAGCAATCACATAGTATCACTGTCCTTGATGTACCCCTTTGTCTCCCGAATCATCTCTCTCAGCTTTTGTTTGCTTTGTGCCTCTTGCTTATCAGCTGTATTTGTGTCCGTGTGCGTGTTTATGTGTGTGCAAGAGACAATGTTGGATATATGTAGGAATTCCTTCAATGCGATTTGCACAGCTCTCTTGTCTGCTTGCTGTGATGAATCTTATCCCTAATGAAATGCAACAACATTCTTTATGAAGAAGAGATGCACTTCCTCATCCAGCAAATTCTCTTTTGAGCTTGAAGGAAAAAGGAAACTCATCCACAGAGATACTATGAAGTTTACTAAGGCTGGATAGTAAATTCCACACGGGCAATATTCTAGATTTTTGAATAAGGATCAAGGTTGCTAACACAGCCCTTATTTAGTCGGTTAGGATTGAACCAGGTGAGACTGACTCACATTAAACACATTCTTCATTTGTTGTCAGGAAAACAAAAAGCTGAAACCGTGCACCTCTAGTTAGCTAATTTGCCTGTTAGCTCGTTGATACTAGCTACACCTGTGTAATTCCTGCTACTCGCAGACTCTGGACTTTTCATTTTATTTAAATACTTTTGTGCCTCCTTATATGTGCTAATGTCAGCACAACATACACACAAATTGGTATATTTACTGTAAAAATACACATGAAGCATCAACACAGTTGTCACATGAAATTAGTAAGACTCGTTGATATTAATTAGCTTTCTGTAGCTGGCAGCTTCATTTTTAAGGATGATAGTGATTCAAATGGCCTAATTTCCAACTGATGCAGGCATATCATGTGCAGCAGCCCGTGCTAAAAAACTTGAAATATTAGTATATTTTAGAGGTGTGTGCATGTGTGAGAGATGTAATTAAAATTAATATAAATAGTCACAAGATAACAAAATTAATAATGACAATAATAATAACCACAGATGTGTATCGGTACCTTTTGAACATTTTCAGAACCTTTTAAGAAATACCGTGATAATACTGATAACTGTGATCATTATGGTTATCAATTATTATAGTGATACAAAATTTTCATACCATTTCATATTAATATTTCACATATGACCAATAAATTATTTTTTAAATATAGCAGCAATAACTGTGTACATGTAAAATGTAAGTTTTTATATTTTTATGTGCATACATTATGTGTCACCCCCCAGCTTGAAACACAGGTCATTGATAAGGAATTTTGTTTTCTCATGTAGGTTCACACTTTTATACAAGGACTGTATAGAAGGGTGTTTGTCATGACAGCTTCAGCCTCTACATGACAATGTGTGTGTCTAAGTGTAGTTGATGTTTACCTGGAGGGCTCTTCTAGTATTTATTTGAGCCTGCATTGTAGCATTGTTGTTGTTGTTGTCCTCATGATTTTCTCTGCTTATCTCTAAGGTGTAGGTCCTTAAACCCCTATTCATCAATGACAAAGCCTCCTTCTCACATACACACACACACACACACTCACACTAAAACACACTCATTCATACTTGCACACTTGCTCACACATGATGTGGTGATCTGGTTCATTTGGCCTCCTTTATCTTTCTGCCACACACACACACATACACAGAGGTTGTGATAGTGATTCTCCATTTTCTGTGCTTGGGTGACCGTTCAGGTTTTTGTGTTGGTGACACATGCATGGCTGTGACTGGCCACTCTGGCCAGTCTTGCCCTGTGGGCCTGCTTTATCTGTGTATCACATGACGCACACATGCACACATGCTCACATCTCCTGTTGGACATCTTTTATGAGTGAGTGGATTAGTTATAGCTCATGCTGTTCTCTGGAATGGAAATAAATAGGAAGAACTGGCTGACCTCAACATTTCTGCTCCCAGACAGTAGGACAGGGAACAAGATGGCTAGGGCATGTTATTAAAATGTGAATGGAGCTAATGTACATATCATACTATAAATGAATAAAATGGATTTGCTTGTGAGTGACACATGCAGGCAAATCAAATTCAGAGTATTTTTACAACTACTTTTAATCTGACAGTCCTCTTTGCTCTTGTCCACAATACAAAATGATGCTCCTGTTTACTGCTAATCTCTGCATTGTTGCATATAGTATAGTGCTGAAGTTAATTCCCGGTGATTCTCATTTACAAATGTTTGCTTTATTTAATGACCTTTTCCAGCTTCTCTTGATAAAAATGAATATACTGCCATGCTTTCACTGTATATGTGGTGACACAGAGGAGGAGACCATGCTCAAATACATACACACACACACACACACAGATACACATAAACCCTTTGCCCCCATGTAATCCATCATCCTCCACAGACACACAGAGCTCCTTGTCCCTGCGGACGACAGAACACACACCTCATCTTCAGCCCCTGTCTTCTCTTCCGTGTACCCCTCTTCAACAGGAGATATCTATATATCAAGCAATCACAGCCTGCCAAGACCCCTCTGCCATTAAAACACAGAGTGGGAGAAAAACAGAGAAAAAAAGAGAGATTTAAAAGGAAAGATAGCATGAGAGATGAAATCCAGGTAATACCAAACTTGTCCTTTCTTACCTGCTCCATGCATGCTTCACAGCACATAATGACTTTTTTCCTTCTCTCCTGAAGCTTCAAAAAAGACAGTCGAGGAAAACAGTGGAAATATATTTTATATTAATGTAGTCCCCTTCCCTATCTCCTTCCACACCTATACTCCTTCTGCCTGCGGATATGCCCACCTGGCTCTGTTAATTTCTATTGTCAGCAGGTCTGAAGCAGAGCGGCCAATCAGGTGTGAGCGTCAGCCCCTGGGCCTGCAGTCGCTCTGCGGCTCCAATTTAAAGGTCAGTTGATAAGCAGCCAGAATCATGCATAATTTGGCCTGGTCTGCAGGCAGATAGTCATACTGCTCAACAAATACACACACACACACACACACACACACACACACACACACAGATATACATGTCACACTCTTAGGTTATGATTGACCCTCTCAAACTTTTTACTTTGCAAACTGTGACAGGTTTCACGTTGCCTCTTCCAGCTGGAACATATATGTGCCTCTATTATTCCATCAGGTTAGATAATATACTTTTACTAAGCATTTAGAAGGAGCAGGGAGAACTTGGCTTTGTGTTTGTTGATTTGTTCATTAATTTGTACACAGTGCCTTTTGCACTGTGAAGCACTTAGGGGAATTATGTGATCCACTCTTTAAATGGCACAGAGCCCTAAGGCTGGCAGTATGCTTAAATGAAATAGAATTTGGCGTCTTCCCCTGCAACTTTAACAAAGCACCACTTCGATTGCTGCAGTGTGCTGAGTCTGGCCAACAGCATTTGCACAACCTCCCTCGCCATTCTCACATCTTACTGCAACTGGTGAACATTCTTGTGTGATTGCTTAATTTCTAGATATAACATTTCTTTATTACAATATTGTTATTTCACATTCCTCTTCATCTGGCATGTCAAACAAATATAGATTAATACATGGCACGTATACTGGCATTTGTTTTTTGTGCTGTACTTCACATTTCTTTGGTTACACACCCTTGAAATTCTGTTGTTTTTTTTTAACATTGTGAAATCATAGGAGGTGATCACACAAGTCTGCATCAAACATTGACCACTACTGGTCTGAACATACAAACAAATGCAAGTATGGTGTTTACTGTATGTCATGGTATTTTTTTGTGAGAGCTCCAGATGGTTAATTACAATTGATCCTACCTTTTCTCAAAGTGAATTGTGATTCTCACCTTTCCCATAGGTTTCTACATCTGCACATACATTGTACTCATAAATTCTCGAAAGTATGTTCACCTGTCTTTATTGAGCTTACTTAGTTACAAGTCTTAGATTTTCATTGGTGGACTAGACGTATGAAGGAGAAACCTTTATGAATTTTGAGTTTATAGATGAAGTTTAGCACATAGTTACTTTTAATCTGAAAATGATGATGTTTGTGGTCTTAGTGTACTACTAGAAGACCTCAAACTCAGCAGGACTCCTCCTTTCATTCTCTCTAATCCAAGTAGCACTCAATTATCTAATTGGATGAGTTATGAGGGTCCTTTCCTACCTCCATTCCCTCCCATCTCAATGAGATTAGCACACTCTGTAATTAATGAATTTGGGGCACTTTGAAATGATTTGCAGGATTGTCCAGGCTCCTGGGGCCTGACATGTGTAACACAATTATCGAGTTGTCGAAATTAGACAATGGATTGAGATGAATAGCAAGAACATTAGCTGTGTTGGCTAAAGACAGGCGATCTTTCCAGTCTGATCATGTGTCAGGTAGAGGTGCTTTTGTTCTTATTTTCTTTAGTGTATGTGTGGTCTGAAGTCGGGCAATCAGCCAATGACTGTTGTGCTTTTTGGTGTCATTTTATGTGTATTCTTGTGTATGAATGTCTGTCTTTGTGTGTGCCTTTGTGTGTCATGACTTCCTAGCAGTGAGCAGGGAGCGCTGCTGCAGCCTCTCACCGCATCATTGTGTTTGACATTTCCGCGGGCAGCCAGTGACAGAATGCTGGTGTGTGTGCAGACGTTTGTCCAGCCGGCTTTGGATCAGCATTCGCACCCAGCACCAGGTTGCCTGTCAGCTTTCATAAGCAGCCACATCTTCTCGAACAGGTCCGCTGCTTGAAAGTGAAAAAAAGGTGCAATTTCACAAAACAAATAACAAATAGCATTTCTACAGTCCCCCCTAACACGTTGTTCCAGGCAAGGACACGTACTATACAATAGAAATAAAACAGATTTTTATTATCATTGTCAGAATACAGTCCTACTTCTTCCCTGCTTTTCAGATATGGACACATTTTTTTATATCATGTAATATAAACTGAAGATGACGGTTATATCTCAGACACATGCATAGACTACTAAACTGTATTTTTACATTTCATGAACATGAGTTAATCTTAGAACAATATGGAGTTTTCTAGTCTTAATTTCAGACTTACAGTACAGGGTTAAGTGAGTGTCAAGTGAGTCCTCAAGCCCAGCATTGTCAGTCATAATGCCTCCACACCTGTCATTTGGGGGGGGGTCTGTCTCCTCTCTGTCTGTATCTTTAGAGACCCACCCCCCTATTACAGCGCTTTCTCAGCATGTTTCTCTGACAAAGGTAACCTTATCTTCTCCATTCTCGCACAGACAAGTTAGCATGCGCCAGTCACAGTCCTCACTATCTCTAATGGATGTAATTGAACCCTATTCTAACATTCTAATGCTCACCACATCTCAAGACTCCCCTAAACCCTCTCACAACACCCCCACCTGCACCAACTCACACTAATTCTTGCAAGGTTCTCCCAGCCAAGTCTGGTCCCTTGTCCAGACAACAGTTTTTAGCTGGCTCCCATCTCTAATGTATCCATCTGGCTCCATGGCTCATATTCCCCTAGCCATCAGAAAATATGAGTATAGAGTACTATATGTCCAGAGTGTAGCTAGAAATATGATATCCATTTGACAAAGAAAACTCTCACAAAATAATTACAGCCATTAAAATAAAGTTAATTAGTGGCTGCTGTTTAAGTAGCATTTTTCCCACTATTCATTGAGTCTAGAGACTACATGATTACCAAACATTTTTTCTATAAATAGTGAAAACAAAACATTTCAATGGGCATTCAAAAATAAATAAATAAAAACATCTTTTCATAGGCAGTAATTTATCTTTGTCCCATTCACATGTAATCATCCTTATTATGGTTTATATGCATTAATGGTTGTAGGACCCCTGTTAAACATAAAGGCTAATCATACATTTAATATCCAGGTCAGGAACATGCATCAGCGGTCAGTGTTTTCTAAGCAGAACTACAGAGCAAAATAATTCTGGGTCATGTTGACCCTACGACATTGATAAAATGTATGTGTGGACGCATTCTACGGTGGCCCCCAGAGACAAAACACGAACAAAAGGAAAAGCAGAAACAAAAAGAAAACGCACTGCAAATGAAAAAACGCGAACAAAAGAAAAAGCAAAAACAACATGAAAATGCGCTGCAAATTAAAAAACACTTTCAACATTTTCATGTTGTTTTTGCTTTTTCTTTTGTTCGTGTTTTTCGGCACATTCGGCCACAGGAGCTTTACAGAAAAAGGGTTTTTTTTTTTTGGTATTTTTTGTTTTACTTTTAGATGTGTGATGTTTGATGATCTGAATTACGATAGTACCTGAGGACCATCTTGTCTTAACAGGGTTCTTTTTTTTTTCTCTTTCTCTTCTCTTTCTCTCTCGTTCTCTTTTTTTAAGCTTGAGTATGTATGTAGCAAATTAGTCAGTCAATCCACTGTACCAGATGTTGCCTTTTTATGTTTGACCACCCACT
>JAUBNQ010000014.1:9151133-9169051 GCA_032353495.1 Ctenopoma kingsleyae
GCTTGAGTATGTATGTAGCAAATTAGTCAGTCAATCCACTGTACCAGATGTTGCCTTTTTATGTTTGACCACCCACTAGTATGAGAAGTACTAGGGTCATAGAGAATAAAAGACTTGCATGTTTGATTGTGTCTACCAGAGATGCTCAAGGGCCTTTGGGCAAAAAAACAAAACAACCCAGAGAAACATTTTTTCACCATCTCCTCTCTCTTCTCCTCACAAGATCATATATATCTATTGGTATTACTTTTTATTTTGCCCTACTCTGGTTCCCAAACAACAACACAATACAGAGAACTAACTGTGGTTTCTATATTTCAAATTCTAATGCTTGAGATTATACATTTGACACATTTATCTCTATGACAAAAGTGAAGTAATAGTTATTCTGTGAATAGCCATGGCTATCAGCCTATTGGGTGCTTTTGCATTGGGGCTATAGTACTTAAATCTCTATTTCTCTCCCAGCCTCTGTTCCTAAAGTTAGCTCTCTTGCCCACTTAATGGCAGTTTTGAGTGCTCTCCTCCATAAAAGCTACATTTGACCAAACTACATTTTCTGAGAAACACTGGTGATGCCCTGAAGCCAGAACCTTCAAGCCTCAGATAAATGGACATATTTAAAAAAAAAAAGAAAAAAAAAAAGAACTGAATTTGGCCAGCTCCAGCAAAATCAAAATAAATGCAGCTTACAAATGTCTTAGCATGCAAGTTTCCTGCTAATGGTGTGCTAAGAAACTAATAGAGACATTTGCAGTTTTTGTCTGCAAGAAATGTGCTTCAAGCACTTCAGCTTTTCACTGCTGCAACATAGCTAATGGTTAAAATTTATTTAATAAATACAAAATTAATATTTAAACAGGCTTCTGACAATGCACAGTATTATAACTTAGAATTCACATTGTACATTGTTTGCATAATTAATTTATTGCAGCTTCACCTGTAAATAATATTGTTAACACATCAGTTTTCGTGTGTGTCAATAGCCAGTCAGTGCTTCACATGCTGAAAGATTTCCACATAACTGTTTTATTTACTCACAGGATTTGTCGTAGCACAGGCGTGCATGTATGGAAACATGCCCCATACACACACATAACGTCTATGGCCTTCAGAGTGAACTAAAGTAATATAAACATCAGTAGTGTATGTCTGCTTCATGTCACCATGTGGAATGTAGGCTATGCCTCTTATGACCTACTTAGGATCATATTCTATAGGTTATTTCTTGTTGTCGCTCAAAAACTCTCATGTGGCTGATAACCTTGACATGTAGTACTTACCATGCTACATTATATGAGAAATACAACTGCAATTGATGATGAACAGTTTTTGAAAACATTTGTAATTAAGTGGAAAGAGCTAAATTAATTAAATTTAATTCAAATGAGTACAAATAATCTCAGTCTCATAATTATCAACATACAGTACATTTTTGAAATGTCTGCACACAATGTGGCATATAGTAAAGTATTCTTAGTGTAGAATTTCGATTGCCAATCCTGATTTTTCATTTAATTGTAGCCATTTTCCTTGTGTGTGTCTGTTTGTAATACAATGATAACCAGAAAACAAATCTTCATGATAACATAAACAAAACACTGTAGAGCCAAGGATGGTGGTGTACACATCCGGCCCTCTAAGTTGTTGTTGATAACGGTACAAGGCACACCTTAAAAATTAACTGTACGTAGCCTCTCATAACAAGCATATTATCTCTCCTCTGTCAGCTTCCACACCTCATGGACTTTTTGTTCAGTGGAGCCTATGTGCTAAAAGCCTTAGCCTATTTATTATCTTCTGAGGGCCACCCATAATGCTCTTCTAGTGTTGACCTCAGTGACGTAAATTATTCACCTGGTGGAATGTGGCAATTCCTGTAACGTCCCCCCCCCCCCCCCACACACACACACACCCAACCCCACCCCAGTCTCTTGCACTTCTGGAACACTTAACACACCCTCGAAGGAGATGCACCCATAATTTCCCTTACTTTCACCTTAGCTCTTCTCCTCTCTGCAACCTTCTCCCATGAAATATTTAGTCAGTGTGAATTGAGAGGCGAACATCCCCGGTTCCCCCATGGTTTTCACTCACTGTCTTACCTCATCTCTCTCCCTCATTCACTACATGTCCTGCTGTTCTTCTCTACTCTCTCTTTACACACAAAGGCAACAGGGACATGGAACGAGGCGATGAGCCTCTGAAACATTTAGGCTCCTGCCCCCCCTGAGTGGCCCTGTCAAACATGATGAAATCTCAGCTCCATGCTGGGGAGAGAGCTGCAGTGATGGCGTGCCACTGTCTAGTGTAAAATCTGTTCTAGATAGATGCTTTGTGGATAACAATGCTTACACTCATCCTTTTAGTTTCATCGTTTGTAATAGGAGCAAAACTACTCAGTGGCCTGCAGACATCCTTAGGATGCAGCCACAGATTTCTCCCTCTCTGAAAGAAAGACAAAGCCTGAAATATAAAACACTCTGCGTTTGAGTATTTTGTATGTATCAATATACATATCACTCATGTGATGTGTAGGATGACACTGATTGTGTCAATATGCATGGTTGGGTTCCAGTATGATTTCTAAATCCATGCTCAAATCTCAAAGGTGTAGAAAACTACAGATTTTCTAAATATATTATACTTAACGTAAGAGATGCAGCTCTACAATAATAGTTAGTTTGTACTTTTATTTTGTCTTTTGTTTGAAGTGGGTGTAACTTAGAGGTGATATCATGTTAGTAGTCCTGAAGTCTTTGCTGGCAATTTCATGGTGACGACAAGACTCCAGGAAGTGACTGCACCTGGTCAAGAAACGGTTAGACACATAAACCCATGTACAAAGTCAGTATTGTATTATACTGTTTTACACTTATATTTTTGTGCTGATTAAACTAGCAAGATACAACGTGTTTAAAGTGAACTTTAAATATCTTGGTAAGCCGATACAGCTGACACAGCTAGTTTATCTGAACTATTCTTTTGTTAAATAACATTTTCTCAGTTTTTAAGATTTAAATGCGGTTTATGTCAGTAAGGGTGGATGCAAGTGTATAAGCTCAGAATTCAAGCTTGTGTTCAGAGCATGTGTTGGCCCCTGCGGGGTCACAGTCTCTCCCATGTGTTTTGTCATTATAGCTTTTGTTCCCCGCAGCCCTGCTATTCTGGACAAAGAAAGGTCATATTCCCCTCAGACACTAGCACCTTAAGGATGCTTAGATCACAGCCACACAAAGCCTGTGATTTCTGCATGGTAAAGTACAGGATTGCAGGTCTATTGTTACATTTTCACCATCTGTAATTTTTGCTTATGTGCCAGTATTTAAAGTAGATGAGTGTATTTTATGTCAGATTCCTTTATTTACTGAGAACCACCTACAGCACATGTTAGACTAGAAAAGGTTCTCATGTGGATGTTTATATAATAACATATGGAGATATTTCAGTTTGGCTGGCAGAACAGTCATTAGAAAATGTTTTATTTTCATTTAGAGTACGTGTTCGTGTATGGTATGTGTTCTTTGTACACATGCCCCTTTGAAACAGATGCTATAGTGTAATTTAAGACAATTAAAGGAGGCTCATATGCTCCCTTCTTTATTTATGTTGGTCTCTCTTTCCTGACATATGACGGTAAGCTGGTGGGTGGAAAACTGACCAGTGCAGAATAACATCCCTGTCCCTCACCCTGCACGTATGAGAGAGTGACCCTATATTTTCACGAGGCCTCCCTCTCACGGAAACGTACAGAAACGTTGGCTTTTTCGTCAACTGAGCCCATATGTGCGGAGAGATGGAGCAAACAGTTGCTGTGGAGGGATTGTGAAACAACTACAAGGATCCACACCTCCAACTCTAAGGGGCAAATTAAAGAGCGAAGCATATGTTGCTGAAGGTTATGCGAGACCAACGCAATTTAGAATTGAACTCTCTCCACCTTATGAAAGATGCTTTCAACTCGAGAATGGTAGTTTAGCTGCTGATAAATGCAAGCCACAGTTCAATGACTGGAGTGCGTATGTCACCTTTACTTAAGGGTCTCCTGGTATTTTCAATTCAGCAACCCATTAGAAAGCTAATGCACATATTAATTAAGCCTGAGAGACTTAAAAATTCCTCACCAACAGGACATCACTGAATGGTAGTAGGGGTAAAAATGAGTAATATTAATGCAGCAGCTTTGGATGATTTACTGAACTGTGTGTTTTCCATGTTTGTAAGTTAGTATTTTTCATGTATATGTAAATAGAGATATGGTTTCCCATATGACTGTGTGTGTTTATACTATGGAGAGCAGCAGTCACTGCAGGGTGGGCTTTTATTAAAGAGTTGTAATGAGTGGGAGCCATCATGAACCAGCTCGCCTATTGATTACCTATAAAGAGCGCTCAGTGGAGACATGCTGTGATCCATAGATAATGCTTTGCATATGGAGGCTCATATTAGCCTGGTTCCAAAGCCCTGCATTACTGCTCACGTCTCACATTTTGTTGAGCAATTCAAATAGATGTGGTGTCGCTCTGGCAATTGGCTGTATTCCAGGATCTCATCCAATCAGAGTCCTTGTGGATGGGATAGAATCCTGAAGTTTTTGTTTCTTTGTTTGTGTTTTCAAATTTTAAATGTACATTACAATAGAGAATACAATTATCTAAACTAGCTATATTCACTGTACACTACCTAATGGAGCCTCAGTGCCTGAAAGTTACAGTACGTCAAATATGCCCGACATGTGTTGCAGTGGTGTTTGTTCTGGACAAAATGAAGTGCTCTCACAGAAAATAGTTAACAAAAAGGGAATCAGAGTGAACAATGGAGTGGTAACAAAATGTCCTTTCAATCTTTAACATCAAGTTGGGCTCAGTTAACACACCAGTAAGACCTAAACACTTTTGCATAGCAACTGTGTCTGCAAACAAACAGCTGTTTGCTTGGAAACCAAACAATGAATGGCTCAAGGAAGACCAGTCAAGGCAGATGACCCCCCACCCTGGGCCTGGTTCTGCTAGAGTTTTCTTCTGTTAAAGGGAGTTTTTCCTCTACATTGTTGCTCAGTGCTTGCTCATGGGAGGTTGTTGCGTGTCAATTGTCATTTGATGTTGTTCACACTCATGTGGCAAATTCTGAGCCTACAAGACTTAAGCTGGTTTGTGCAAGGCTACATGTATGCTAGAGTAGGCTTGGTGCTTTAGCATGCAGGCTTGTCTGAAACTCACACGGCCTTTGCCCTAGTGGGTCAGACCTTCTAGCAGGCTTGAAACTAATGGTCTGTAAAACGGATGGAGATAAAATTTGTACTCTAATCAGAATATGTCCACACATGAGTGTTTGTGTTGTTTTATTGGTTGCCAAGTACAATATGTCACATAAACAGGGGTTGGTAACATGAACAAGGAATTGCACCTTTGTGATATACAGCATGGATAAAATGGAATGCACACTAGATGTCCTCTTACAATCTGAATTCTATAACAGATTCTAAAGCAAGAATCTAAGGTCATGTTGATTTACAGTGGCATTGAATCTACTATCTGTGCTTGTCATTATATCATGCTGGTGATGAGAAAGCACTACAGCAGCAGTAGGAATGGACAGACGACATACACTATGTGTAAGCACAGGCAGATACACAGGTCCCCCTGAGGCTGCAGAGCTGGTGGTGAGATTGAGGAGTCACCCCATCACTGCTGATCCATGCTGGTTGACACACAAGCCAATGCCCCCTTGACAAAACACACAGTATTGTAACAACACACAGGCACACATCTCAGACAGTCCATTTCAATGCAAATAAGTGTTCTCCGCTCTTGTGGGAGGAGAATTTGGCAGACTGCGTTTTCTCTTCTCTATCTTATGGAGGATCTAGATTGTATAGTGAGCTCTCAGGCAGAACCAAGCAGTCATGAGTACATATAGCGCATTGCTTGCATGACTGATCTATTGAGTTTTTTTGTTAAGTACCAGACAGCTTTTAGCCTGGCTTCATGTGTTTATGCCGGAATATGTCATGGTCGTAGTGAGTGAGTGTATTTAAATTGTCTTAAATGTACTGTGTGGGTTAATTGTTCAGCATTGCACAGTTGCTATGTTGTTATGCTGATATATTGTCCACTCTGTACTGTTTGCTTGCAGAATTACAGATGAGGCCTGGTTCTTCCGCCCTCCCAGTGGGCCTTTGTCCTCAAAAGAATGGAGGCTCCTCACTTCATCGGATAGATTACAGCCAATTAAATGTGTCCGTTATCACCCATTAATTACCGCCACCACTTCTGCTAGAAATAGGCCTGACCAAGCAACGGCTGCAGACGTGAAATTGACCCAAATACATCAAGATGAGTTTCCATTTTTTACCTCTTTAATCAGCTCTCATCATCAGAGGCCTATCATTGAACCAAGTCATCACCATTGATTCCCTGTGAGATGTGTATTGCTGGGTTAGCACGCATGCATACAGTGTGTTTGTGTATGTACGAGTATATATTTTCACATGGATGCATACACATACCTAGTTGAGTATCATAGGCACATGCATTCAAATGTCCTTGGTTAAACCTACGTGTACACATTTTGTGTCCTGCTATATGTGCATGTGCTGTGTGCACGTGATGGGTTATTTGAGGTCAAAGCTGATGGAGTGGGCTCCCTGAGAGACAGGCAGCAGCCCTGAAGGATTGGCACTCTTTGACACCTCTCTCCGTCAGCCTGATTAGTCACCTCTTTAATGTAGCAGCCCATATTAAAGCGCTTATGTGGAAGACAGTCTGACACTTGCTGGCTGAATAGGGCTGATTGAGATGAATACAAAATCTCAAAGCGTATGAACAACATAATAGACATTTTCTTCCATCATCAGAGGGTCAAATTACACCACTTTATTCCAACTACTATGTTTTTGGATGTGGTGCAGATGTGTTTGAGCACATGTCTGCTCTCAGACTTTTGGAAGCATTACATGGAGGAATTTCAAGAAATGTTAGTGACATCATATGTAGTCTCCGACTGGCTCTTTTTTTCTTATTCTCTCACTTTTATTCTCTCTTGTATTTTCTCTTTCTTTACAAGCTCAGGGGGGTCAACAACTACCCTCTAACCCAGGAATCAGGTATTAGAGGAACACTCTGACAATTTTTCTGGTATTGTCTCACTGGGACAGGAAAGGACCAGAGAGGTTAAACGTGTTCCTGCTCTCGCAACATGTGAAGAACATGTACATCTTTTCGGAGATGTGTCTATATGGAATTTGAAGAGTCACGTTAGAAAGTGGGATAGTGATTTATTTGCACTGGACATTGGTTGACATAGTATTAGTCAGTTTGCTGTCCCTGTCCCTCCATCTAAGATTGGGAAAAAGCTGTTAAGATATTTTTGGGAATAAGGATTACCACAATGTGAACATGTGAATGCATGTTTTTAATAAGAAAACATAAAGAATTATGTTTTTGTAATTAAACAACTAAAACAGCACACACTGAAATAGATACACCTCACTCTTAAAGATTTATGATATGATATGATATGATCCTGTGATATACAGAATGTAAAGAAGAAAGCATAGGGAGATGAGGTAAGTATTGCAGTGAAAAAGAGTAAAAACTTTCAATCTTCTACATTGGAGAAAAGTAGCTTCATATGAGTGTGTGTGTACATGCACGTGTCTGAGCAATCAAACTTCTTGCAGCTCTGTTAGTTCCATGGTTGTAGAAAACATTTTACAAGATCAAAGCTTATACCACTCCGGGAGCCTAGGCACCAGCCAACTTCTTCGCTGCACTTTTATTCACACACACACACACACACACACACACACGCGTACATACACAGCCATACAAGCATACTAGTTCATCCAGCCTTTACCCTGCACATCTCTGGGGATTTTACAACACTGAAGTCACCCAAACATTCCACCTGAAATGGATCGCCACCAGGTTCTGAGATAAGTCGAACATAGCCGAAGCCCCTCAGCACTCATCTCCTGGGCTGCAGCCACAGCAGCAACAGAGTGGTATCAACTTGACCACAGCAGCCACATTCCTTCCCTATCTCTCTTCCCCTCCCCCAGGTGCTCTTTGACAGAAATAATTGAGGTAGGGAGGTGGTGGGAGGTTAATGAAGCACTCCCAACACACGACTGACCTTTCCCCAGCCCCTGCGCAAATCATCGCAGCACAGTTTTTTTGGACATTTTTAAATGAAAGCCTTTAAATAATTTATCTAACTATAGTTCCCGGAAGGCCCTTCATTAGAGATTGGCCGTGACATTTCCCTCCTCCCCCCAGCCTCTCATACTTACTGCCTCACATCCAATCCAAGAATATCACTGTCGATTTCTTTCGCCTTTGTCTCTCTTTACTGTCATCTCTGTCCTAGTCTCTCTGACTCCGCTATAGTATGTCTCCATGTCTCTCTTTTCCTCTTCTGTCTCTCTGATGTTAGCTGCATTAAAGATTGAGATCCCTGGTGTGTTTAACACATGGCTTGAAATGACAGATGGGTGTCAAGACTTGAGATGTAATTTTGTCAGGGTGGAGTGGAAATTTAGCTTATTTAATCGTTAAAAGTGTTGCAGGCTAACCAACAGTCACATAGACTACAGGGTGGAAACAGCAGACATGAAAATTGATTAATCATCTGCACTAATACTAAAATGCACACTGGCAATGAAAAAAAATTGTTTGCTCCTGTCTTATTACCTCTATGTCATTTTAGTCCTAATCAAAATGAAAAATGCTTCCATGTTGTGGTAATATGATTAAGAAGCTTGCCTTTCCTGTTAAGGACTGAAAATAAGTGGCATCTGAACAGACGAGAAGAGTCAACCTTTATGCTTCATTGTTACTTTACAGAACCATTGAAACCAAGTTTCAGGTAACCTCTAAATAAAATGTTCACAGTCCAAACATGAGGACATTGTTAATTACTATGAGTCAACACATTTATTTATCTTTTTCTTAAGAACTATACAGTATAATTACCTCAGAGTTTGTCAGCAAAACTCTAAAACAAAAGACTCTACATTAAGTTTTTTAAATTTATACCTTCTTTACTGTACAGGATAATTACTTGAATCTGAACAAGACTAACGTGGTGTTCAATACCAGATACATTTCTACTCTAAATGCTAGCAAATCAGTTTGTTATTTCTAATCCAGCTGGTTTTTATCAGAAAGGTCGTAGAAAGTCTTTGTATCTTTTTCACATTCGTTAAACCTGCGTTCCATGCATTCTGTGTGTCTGTAGAACAGGCTTTGAGTATTGACTTGAGAATGTTAATTACTTAGTTTGTTCCTGTTTCTACTATCTGAACAACATTGCTAAACCGATGTCCCTAGCTTAGATGGAGATCATTCACATTTATTTCATGCTTTGTTGATTAATTTAACACCATTTTCATCTGGCTTAGCAAGAAAAATGTTGCTTCCAAGCCTATGACCGAGTCCTCCAAAAGGTCTAACCCTAACCCTGTGACACATATTTGTTTACACTGATTTCCCATCAAATTCAGAATCCAGTTCACAATACTTGGAATTACATTCAGAGTCTTGCTAGAAAAAGCTTGAGTGGGACTTAATCTGATGGCTTATTGGTTGTTCCTCACTCTAGGCTCAAGACAAAAGGAAGCAATTGTAGCTTCTAAACTACTTCCCATTGGACTTAACTGGACAGTGTGGACACTTTTAAAAATCAGCTCAAGAACAATTTCTTTAAATGTGCTTTCGTTTATGCTTTCTGTAGCATGTTTCTCCATGTCTGCATTTTCTGTCTGTTGCTGCTGCTTTTATTTTATCCTTCACTCTACAGTGAAAAATGTTCTTACTAGAGTGCTGTACTCTGCTCCACAGGAAGCAGGATACACAATATTGACTTCTTTCATGCTTGCTTGATTGTGATGAAGACAGATTTGTACACTATTAGACAAGCTAAGTGTGACAAGAGAGGTTCAATTACTATGGACGAAATTCGAGCTAACAAAGCCTTGTGCTAGCCGATGGACTTAAGGTGGTCCAGATGTAATAGACAAATCAACCTGGATCGGGTGTGTTAAGGGAAGTGTGCTGTAAATGGAATTCATAAGGCCTATTTTGCTGATGATATAGAAGAAAATGGAACGAGACAACCTTTTGAGTTATACAATATTGATATTATTGGATATGTTGTTTGATACAATATGTGAAGCACTGCAGGAACACAGCCTTCCCAGGGGAATAACAGTAGTGGGGCAATATCTACTTGTCTCTGACATTCTCATAACTGGAATGGCTACATACTGTAGGGAGTATCCAAGGATTCTAGCAAGTGAGTTTATCAGACCTGAATAAGTGTGATTTAACTTTTTCTGTATATGCACTCAAAGCAACCAAAAGAAATGGACCAAACACATGCACACATTTGACAACCAAAAAACATTTAGAAATCCACTGCATATAGAGGCAGAGGCATGTTAAAAACACATTTGTCAGTTTGACTATACATAGCTGTAGTTATTCATCCATGTCAGATTAACAAATACAGTTGTAAGAAAAAAAAAATTCAATTTCCTGCCATGGATACAATACCTGTTTGATGTTTTGCATATGGTTGACTCATGAACAGAGATGTTAACCAGCTCCAGTGAATTCTTCAAGTCTGTATCTGTTACTCTATGGTTCTTTTTCACCTCACTGGGCATTCTGCATTGTGTTTTTGTAGTTACCATGGCTGGGTGTCCACTTCTATGGAGAGTAGCCACAGCACCAAACTGTCTCCATTAATAGACAATTTGACAATTTGTGGACTGGTTGATATCTAAGCTCTTTGGGATTACTCTGTAACTCAATCCACCTATATGCAAAACCCTCTTAGCATTTCAGTACCTATGGTGAGGGGTACTTTTAGCGTCATTATGAGAACGGGCTTGATAAATTTGCTATTTGTTTTATTTCAGTTTGGGTTAATGTCAGCTTATTTCTTGTTAGAGAAAGTCAGGTTTCTAAGTTGTTTTGACAGTTGTTTTGTTATTCTCAAAATAAAATCAATATATTGAGCTATAACTACCCTGCCAAATTTATTTAATTTATTTCACACAGACGCTGTAATTGGTAGGAGCAGTTACTAGTTATTTCTGTTATGGCTACATGTCTTCTGTTAAAACCACTTGTGTCAAAGTCACCCTTGCCTCTGATATCTGACTGAAAGTAATGTTAGCATAACATAAACTGCATCCATCCATTTGTTATCTAAACTGTTAAAGGTCACAGGGTTGCTGGAGCCGATCCCAGTTGTCACTGGGAAGAAACCAGGGTAGACCCTGGAGAAATTGCTAGTCTATCTTAGGGCTGACATATGAAGACAAACATCCATTTACACTCAAGCAAATTAGGATCACTAGTTAACCTAACTGCATGTTGGTTAACTTTTGATTGAAAGAAGTTTCTTCCAATAGCCAGTAATGTCAGGTGATATAAACAAACCCTTACTGAATATAAGGTGTTCCTTATAAATGAAACAGGCTAAAACTTTTGAACAATATATATTTTGGGCAGTGGAGGTAAACTTTTTTAGGGTCTTATTAGATTACTCGACATCACATATTAATTTTTTATTGAATAAAATAGGTAATCTATAAATATTTTTGTTTGAAGAAATTATACACTGGCTATTAATTCAACATTTTTGTCCAACTTCAAAATTGTCCTGTTATCTTCAGTTGCATTAGACTTGTGTCAGTAATTCACTCATTATGACCATTATACCATGTGGCATCAGCACCATGAATCTTGTATTTACTCCAGGAGTAAATACTCCACTTAGTCAGGAGGTTTTTTCACTCCCTTAATAAATCTTTTTATTCTTTGCCACTGCAGCTCAAACACGCCAACACCACCCTCTTTGTCCCAAACACTCTCTTTCTCTGTGTTGCTCTCTTGCTATATGAGAAGTTCTTTATTACTTAGAAACCAGGGTAGATTTATACCTTTGTATGAGACAGCGGCAGGTGTGTTTTACAGTGTGTGTTGTGAGAGATGAGTTGTGTGCAGCATTAGTTTTCAGGGCAACAGAGAGGGCTGCGGAGAGGAGAGGAGATGAGAGGAGAGGAGAGGAGGATTGTCTGGTTGTCTGTTACCTTGTGCTGTAGTGGATGTAGGCAGAGATAATAGGGAAGGACTGCTTCATTAACTCTCAGGGTCCAGGGCCAGGGTCTGTCTGTGGGTGTCTGTGTTGCTCACCTTGGAAGATTGCTGCTCTCACCCTCTTTTTCCATTTATGTCTAGTCCTTTCTGCTTTTTCTTTACCTGTGAAGGCCAGGATTTGTATTAATACCAGGAGAAGCCAAAGGAGATGCTTTGGATCGGTGTTTAGATTTCACCCACATAAAAGTAGACAACTTAAAGAGAGTGACTTCAAATGGCAACATAAAGTTTAGACCTGTGTATTGCTGGGTAAATACAGGTGGAATTGCCCATTTAGACTGTTCTAATTAGCTTTGAATTGAAACCAGCTTGTGAAACTGAATAGTAAAAAGAGTACACACGTACAGACACGCTAGCATCACAGTAAGTGATGGATTTAACCAGTATAGAATAAAACAGATGAAAGACTGTGCTATAACACCAAACACAGGAAATAGATTTATCCCAGCCACCCCTTACCTGCTTCCGCAATTACACATGGACATACAGTGTTATACTTTGAACACACTCCCTAACCATTCGGTTCCTCTTCATCCACAGAGTGCATTCAACAAAAAGAAAGTCAGGCATCTTGAAGATGGCTGACAAGTACAATTAAAATTCTTGAAAGTAATCCTGTTGTGTACAACTGTTGTGGTGTTTCATCCCACCTCTCCTTCTTTACTTTCTGTGCATCGCTGCAACTTTCCCAGAACTAATTGTGAAGATATTTAATGGAGATAGGTGCTGTCTGGCCGCCTCAGTCTGTCCTCTGCTGCATTCTGCCAAACAGGAAGATATGAGATGAAAGTGTGATGTTTTCAACTTTTAATAAACCAGAAAGCTCCTTCTCCAGTCTTTTTCACAACTGGAGAAGCAAAAAGATATTTTATTATTCTGTACATGTTTGTGCTCACTACGGGTACGTGTTTGTGCACGTGTACACATGCTTATTTATTTGCCTCTGCAATGTCTCTCCCCAGATAACTTACCCTCCGTCCCCTCAGCCCCCTCCAGCTACTCTTTCATTTAGCGCAATGACATCCGTACTTAATACTGCTATTGCCTTTTTTGTTATTGTTGCCTTTCACATTAATAATTCACTTTTTTCAATCTGACTGATGTAAAGTGGGCTAATCCTTTTATGAGAGGAGAGGGTGAGGCTGAATTTGTTAGCGAGTGTTTGTTAATGAATCGAGCTTGTATCATCGGTATGCACAATGTGTTTTTGTGTAATGTGTGTGTTTTGTCTAAGAGCGGGGCTAATTTCTAGCCTGCTAGGGTCCTAGAGGACTAAGCTGTTTTTGACCTGATAAGCTTATTAGAATTCCGCACTAATTACAACAGGCCCTGTTTGGCTGTCACCAAATGAGAACAACAGGTCCCCGACCACAGCAGCCTACCTACAATAAGAGGGAAAGTTAAGTAAGGCATTAGAGGAAAGGATGGATATTTGTGAGGAAGAGAAAGAGAACAGGGTATGAAGGGGGGACAAGAGGAAAGAGGTTGTAAATTAGCTAGGCCGTTGCAGAGCATTTTCTCTGACTTGTCGAGGCTAAACTGAGGGCAGCAGGGAGTGGGGCCTGATATGTCAGAATCTCCCTGGCAACCAATCCCTCAGCCGCCCACACACACACACTCAGACATGCACTTACACTCACACACAAACTCCACAAGCAGCACCTTGTTGAGGCTGGGCCAGCGTGTGGTTTGTATCCTGTCCCAGATTAAATCTAAGGCAGACCCAGAAAATGTATAACAGGGTCTCCCCTCCTTTTCACATGAAAATCACACTGGCTCTCTTTTCTCACTCTCATTCTCATACTATTATTTTCCATTTACCCCTCCTCCTTTTCTGTGTGGCTTGCTCAGCCTTTCATGTGTGATCATCTTGGTTCTCTGTGTATTTCCCAAGGATCACTTGTTTCTGTGTGCATGTGTACAAATGTTTGCATTAACACATTTGTTTGTGTGTGGGTTGTACTCACAAGGGACCTGTGTCCCTTGACCTCTATTATTCTCTTCCATTTGCTGTTTCCACAGAATGTGAAAGGGAACTATTAGAGTGTGTTGATTTGGTCTCTGTGTCAATATGAATCATCCCTCTAATCCCACTGTAGAGCCATAGTCAGTCATTCAGTCACTCTGCTTTGCTACGGTCCAAAGCCACTAGAGCCAGAGGCCTCACTCATTAAGCAGGCGTTTTTAAAAGATAGCAAACTGCCCTTAAGGCCACATCGTGTGTGTCGATCATTTATGTACGTTTGCGTACGTCTGAGTTTCTTTATGTGTCTTCTTTTGCACTGAGACATGACGTGTGTGTTTGCATTTGATGTGTAGTTTACTCCAGGGTAGTGTGTGTTGCCCCTGGGCAGTAGCTGGTGGGTGGGCATAACAGAGATGATTAGCCGCTGGCACACATCTGCTCCTTGGGACCAGTAACTGCTGGCGTCAGCCATCTCTGGCACCAATTTTATCCTTGGGTCCTCCAAAGGCTGAGCCCATCAGGAGATGTGGACAATTGCATATGTGTACACATAAATATCTATTTGTGTGGCAAGTCTGGTTTATGCTTAAATAAAACCACATGTTAGTCCCTGTATTGAATTTCTGATTAAGTTTGTGTGTATGTTACACCCTGTAAACAGTACTTTGACCTTGTAAGCTGAAGCTGTTTAGCCCTGGCAGAAGAGGATTGGGGACATTGCCTCAGTGGGGATGACACTTAATTTGACTCCTGTCAGCATTTGTCTTTCACTCTACTTCTCTAACTCTGCTACTGTATCTTCTGTCTCTCAGTATCTTCCTCTTCCTCTGCTTAGTTACATTTGTTTCTCATCTTCCTCCACCCTTTTGAATCTGAAATGTTCTCTCCTGCCATTTACTTCAACACCCCCGTCTCTTCGTCTGTCCCTGTTTCTCTCCCTCTGTGTATGTCCATCCCTCACACTCATCCCTCCCTCTTAATTTGAGAAACAGCAGAGGGATCGATTGGTGGTTGCAGCCTCTCATCTCCCCGCCCTTCTGGAATTTATTATTCTCTCAAACACTCACACACTGATGGTCCCCTGGAGGGTTGGTCTGGGTACACACACCAACACACACACACACACACACACACACATATGCATGCTTTACTTTGTATAGTTGTGAAGACACTCATTGGCAGAATTCATTCCCTAGCGCATAACCTTAACCACCACAACAAAATGTCAAACCCAAACCCCAACCCTTACCCTAAACCTGATTCTAACCTTAATCCACAGACTTAAACTTAAAGGAACCCTTTAAAGGTGTGAGGATCACAAAATTTCCTCACAATGCCAACATGCCCTCACAATTATATCAAACCCAACTTAGTCTACACTACTGCGTAAAGACACGCTCACACACATGTACGACACAGATGTCAGATGTTAATGTGTTATCATGCCACAGTACAAAACACACACAAAGTAAGAAGGCCATGAACACAGTGAGATGAACAGTGTCAACTCATACATTATGGATATGTACAGATTGAAGCAAGATGTGTTCACACATGCACATTATTTAAGCAAACAGTGATACACTCTCTGACACAGGAATCATAAGGAGCTTGGGGACCATGGAATAATTCTGTATTTCACGTGTAATGGTAACATTCTAGCTTCATGTAAATCAGCAGTGATGGTGCAGCTTTAGCACAGAGCTTTGTGATGTGCTGGGAGGTTAGATAATAAAGTGCTCACAATGAAAGATAACCTTTCTGGTTATAGAAATAAGCATCACTAGAAAGATGAGAGTTGATCCAGGTGGTGTGGTGATTAGCAATGTCACCTCACAGTTAGGACCTGGGTTTGAATCCACCACCTGGGTGCCTTTCTGTATGGATTTTGAATGTCCTCCATGTGGCTGCATGGGTTTCCTTCCGGTACTCTGGCTTCCTCCCACAGTCCAAAGACATGCAGTTAGGGTTAATTGGTGACTTTAAATTGCTCATAGGGGTGAATGAGTGTGAATGGTTGTCTGTCTCTATATGTCAGCCCTTTGATAAACTGGCAACCTGTCCAGGTTGTACCCTGCCTCTCACCATTTGGCTCCAGCATCCTTGCAGCCCTTAACAGGTATGGATATTGGACAAATGGATGGATTTATCCCAGATTTGTGAGCATAAATTCCATGGTTATTCCTGTCTGTGTGTCTATAATATCAGTGCTTAACCTGCTTTTCACAAACAAATAAACCTCACCTCAAATTCACAAAGCTAAAGTAAAATTAGACTTTCAGCCTGAATACACTTTAGCCCTGACCTTTGAACCTCTTGTTTTTGGTTGCATAATTTCTTTATTTAGTTATTTGGGAACTGAAGCTTGTACATTTACACTTTAAGGCAAGTCAGTCAAGGTTAATATACTTAAATTGATTAATATAATTGGTTAATATACTTAATCCTGGAAGGAAAATAATATGTCATGTTTTAAAGAGTTATTAAATGTATTCAACACAGAGGGGTGAGGAGCATTTTGGAAACAACAGTGATAGACAGCATGTTGAATTCATCATAGCAGGGCTACAGTCCATATACATCTTCACCCATCTGCCTGGACCTCCTCCCTGTTGACTCCTCACTTTGTTATTTTACACTTTGGCTTGGGGACTAAGCAGAGTGATGTGTTTGACAAGATAGCTATTAAGAATGTGTTTGTCATCGACGTGATACTCCTGGCCTCCATCAATTCCCCCCTGAATCTAGCAAAGCACTGTCGTTTTCTCCTCCCTCCTATTTATGACTCTGCTTTGACTCAGACTGCAACTTCCAATTTAAACATGGTCACAAATCACCCAGACTAACTCTGGAAGTTGTCCATATTGTAAGAAAGTTTGATGGTGTGAGCTGGGCTAATGCAGGTTTTCTTGATGCATACTACTGAGAAACTCGTTTTCAAAGGTTTGGATGATGATACTACTAGCTAAAGCCAGATGGGTGGAAAGATGCATTTATATGACTTTCATCTTGAAAGAGTTCAGTACTGATGCAGAGAAGAGACTGTTTTTGTCATATTAAGCTTTAGTGTCAACTCTGTATTTTTATTTATTATATTAGTCCACCACCATCTCTAGCAGCTAAACCTACAATTGAAACAACTGGATGTTGTATAGATGGATTTGCTAAGTGATAGACAAGATACATGAATAAGTACAATAATCCCTAAAAATACAGACAAGAACGAAGTGGAATAGTAGTGTCAGCGTGTGACAGCCCTCTCCATCTAATAACAACATCACCTGAAGGAATGTTTAAACCTATATACCTGTCCCATGGTTCCAATAACTTTGGAGCGTTGCTTTCTATCAACAAGTCAGTGTCCAGCTTCAGACTGGGAATGTGCGCTCTTGACAGGTAAGGCCACTTCAAAACATCTTGAAAACAATGCTGTTTGTAGTTACAGGGATTTGTTTTTGTGAAGGGGTTTCTGGCAGTGCATAGAGAAGAGTTGTCTCCAGTCCAGGTCTGTCACAGAATACGCTGGAACGTCTCTCTCCTGTCTTATGGTGTGTAAGAGAATTTTGGTATGTTTTCCGGCAATATTTTACTTTCGCATTAGGTGTTCTAAGCAAAATGTTGCTGAACTCGCTGGATCTAAAAAAGCATATGTTTTTATTGGTAGTTACTTAGGGATGTTGTAAGCCAGGGGTGTCGAAACAGTTAGATTATTCACAGTAATTGGCGAAACAGTTTGCTTTAATTTGTTTTGGTTGTTACAGTCACTTACTAACAATCCTCGA
>JAUBNQ010000014.1:9169151-9191770 GCA_032353495.1 Ctenopoma kingsleyae
CTTTTGTCAAAGCAGGGAAGACACCTAAAGAACACTCTAAGCGATTCAGGAGAGAGGAAGGACATCCGCTGCCTAAGTGAAAACCCTTGGTGATCCCATATGTGTCAGGAGCATCAGAACAGCTGAGACGTATTTTCTCAAAACACCAGGTCTCAGTGGCTTTCAAACCCCAAAACACACTACGCCAAAGATCGGTCCACCCCAAGGATCGGGTCCCTTGGCTCAGAGTAACATAGTTTACGCAGTTAAGTGCCAGGAGGATTGCCGTGAATTATACATCGAGTAAACCAAACAACCACTGGCTAAACGTATGGCACAACACAGAAGAGCTACCTCGTCAAGCTAGGACTCTGCAGTCTATTTAAGTGCAGATCCTGGACAGGGAGGAACGCTGGTTTGAGAGAGGAGTCAAGGAGGCCATTTACGTGAAAAAGGAATGACCATCTCTGAACCGAGGAGGGGGCCTAAAGGTACATCTTTCATGATCTTACAATGCTGTGATTGTAGCCATTCCCCAACTCTCTGTGAATGGTACACACATCCATTAATCAGTGGACAACTCGCATATCATTGATCACACGGCCCATTGTTAGTCAATGGTGCTAGTTTTGGTGATTATGCAAAGGTGCTGTTTATAAGGTTGGGGAAACCTGCAGTCAGCTGAGACTTGGATGAGTCTTGAAATATTTCTCCCACTAAAAAACTTTGTCCAGATGAACAGAATCAAATTTCTAGGAGTCCGATCCCTTATTTGGTGACAGAATATTGCAGCAGGATCGAGGATTGTTAGTAAGTGACTGTAACAACCAAAACAAATTAAAGCAAACTGTTTCGCCAATTACTGTGAATAATCACACATTGTTAGTCAGTGGTGCTAGTTTTGGTGATTATGCAAAGGTACTATTTATAAGGCTGGGGAAAGCTACAGTCAGTTGATACTGAAGAGGAGACTCCTGAAATATTTCTCCCACTAAAAAACTTTGTCCAGATGGGCAGAATCAAATTTCTAGCATTTTCTTACCTGGATTATTGAGCATGCATTGAGACAAGGGATCGGACAGAATTTCCACATGTCCTTCAATGAATGCAACACATTTCTTCAATAAAGCTCTTCTTTTATTTATTTTCAATATATTATATGCTTGTTTCTGCCATTGCTCTCTCATCTTATTTGGCATCTTGGATGAAATTGATCTCATGTGGAGTGGCATGTTTAATTCTTCCATGTATTGCAGGTTTTTCATGCAATTGCATGAACACTCACAAGACAGAGTGAGAATCCTTGTAGTGCATTAGCATCTTCCAGTTTTATTGATATATACATATACATACAGTATATGCTGAAGCAATTTTATATTCATTACCGCAATGTTTTTGCAACAGCTCCTTTGCTTGGATGTAACCTTGATCTGGATTAATGTGTTGGCAGCTGCAAACCAGTTCTCTTGGCTGTACTCTTGTATTTTGCTCCAGGTAATGCAAGCAATCATCTATGTTAGCCTTTTCTTCCACTCCTTGCTTGAAAGCTTTGATTAATGTGTAATATTGAAGTGGATCCGCCATCAAAAACAGGAATGTCTCTCACTGGAAGGGACAGTAAGCTTTGCTGATGAACAGGGATCGCTGTTATTTCATTTTGCTTATTCATTATAGTAAAAGTGACCTCAGTGACCCAAATGAAAATTTGGGTTGCCAGGCCGTCAATTAATGGCAATTCCCCATCCTGTTGCTGTATTCTTCTTAAAACCACAGGTTTAAACCTGCCATAGGATGCAGTACATTTGATGTTTCCACTTGTTTTGTTTGCCTTTTTAGATACGAATTCATGCCATTTGATGCATTTGAACCACTGCAAATTTCTGAGGGTTTTCACAACACGTTTATTCCCTGTCAGCACCACTAATGACACTATTTGCTTGTGAAATAGTCTTGTTGGGCTTGTTCTTAGTTGCACATTCAAATTGATATTCAAACTTGTACAGTATTATATGGAATGAGTATGTCCAGGCATCGTACTGCTGATTAACATAAATAATTAATTTCTCACCACACTTTCAATTTGTCTTCCACTAATGACAAAATGACAAAAGTGAATAATTGCAATAATCCCCAAAGAATACATACAAACGTTAAGTGGAATTGTAATATTAGTGTGTGACAGCAGTAAAAAAAAGACAGTTTGCCCTCTCCGTCTAACAACAAGACCTGAAGGAAGGTTCCTACCTATATACCTGTGCCCACTAAATGATGCAGACAAAACGCAGGATGTGACTTACATATCAACTAATTCTTGAAATAGTGAAATGGCTCCTACACCATCCTCACCCTGGAAGAAAAATTAAGTCTGAAAATCACTGCTCTATGAAGGACTCAAAATGTTTCATTAGCTGTTTAAATTCCTCTAGCTAAGTAATTTCCCTTATAGTTAACACTGACCGTCTTGATTTTACTTTAAGTCTAGGGCCTGATAGCTACCTTTCATCAGCATAAGTCTCCCTCAGATGTCGGGTTTCTCAGATGTTCAGTCTGACTGAGGAACTGAGGTGAATTGAAGATGATAGGGAAATGTGCTGCCTGTGTTGTGTTTTGCAACATAGCCCATGCAAGATTTTACCATGCAATAGGATCCCACCTGCCTGTTAATGCCATATAAGCAGACAAGTTTAGCCGTCTGTTAAATATTCTGCTTACAGAGTAGAGATCCAAGATTAGTATCTATGTAAATGTTTCAGTGCTGATATTTTTCAAACAGAATTACCCCTACTGTTAGGTATATACTGTTTGTAGTTTATAAAATTATGATAAACATTGTAATCTCATTGTCGCATAAACATCTTATCATAAAACCCCAGCAGAAAAACATAAAATCTCATTAAAGGACTAAACATAAAAGAAGTTAAATAAAATACAGATTAGGAGATTGTTCAAACTCATTCACAAATAAGCATGCAAAAAGGGATTTAAAAAAATTATGATTAATTTTGTCAAAATTCAAGTGCATGGCTGCACATGACACTCACTGCCGTTCAGTTTTCTGTCTATTAGTCTTGGTCTTGCTTGTGAATTCCAAATCTCCATCTTCCTAAAGTACATAAATAAATAATAAAAACATAGAAGCAGATTTTTTGAAATTTCTTATCTCCATCTTGAAATTTTCAGATGTTAGTTGTCAAAAAGTGAGGACATGCTTTTGTTTATTAAAAGCTGCCTTTGAAAAGTAGCATGAGAAGAAGTAGTAGCAACAGCACACATACCCTGTACAACACAAGCCCATATGTGCCCAAGGATGGCAAGCTTTCACTTTAAAAAGACTGTTATGGAAAGCCCCATTACAGTGCAGAAGGTTTCAACCTCAATTATATCGAGAATATATAGTAGTCAAGTTGCTAATGAAAATGGAGGAGAGTGTCGACTCTAGCAAACAGCTTTCTGTGAAAGATGGGGAAGTAATCTATTCTCTTTACGAGGAGCAATACTTTTTTCCCCTCTGATTGCCACAGCTTTAATGAAGAGCTTACATACCTGGGGGAATGATTCCAGAGTAACATATTGAACGTGGCTCTAAAATGGAAGTCAGAAAAGCTGGTCTTTACATTATATGTGTGTCTGCTTGTGTTAAAACCTATCGTTGATGTCTGTACACAGTACAGGTGTGTACCTCAACACCGATACCCCAAACATGCAGAGGCTCACTTGCAACACACAAACACCCTATGCCAGCAGATCCAAACATATGACAGAACACAGGAAAGAGAAAACATACCGTATATTCACGCATGACTGCTTTGTGTCTTGACACCTTGTGTCTATTACGTGTATGTGCTTGTGTATGTGTGTGTCTACATGTGGCCAGTCAAGTGGAACCAAAGACATACATTATGAACACACAAACTTGTCAATGTGTCGACGTCCTGTTTCATCCTGCTACAACCAGAACTCCACTGGTCTTCAGACCTATAGAAAATCAGTTCTTCACATTCACACTTTTTCACATTGCTCTACCTATTTAGCTAGATTTAGCTACTTTTTGATTTTATGTAGTCTATAGGATTTTAAAAAATCTGAAAATAAAACACTTTTACACAATTACATAATTAGTTATAGTTTAGTTTAGAAGTCAGTAGATAAATTGTTTATTTTTTTATGCTACTTCTACAATCATGGAGTTATTACAGTATAAATATGTACATCTGTGTTATGTAGACTTATGCACTGTATACAGTATATATGTAGTGGATTTGGATTTTAAAAAATGTGTCGGGAAATAAAACAGAAGCAAAGGTTTGTAATTTTCTATACCAATCTAATATCTTATCAAAATGATAAGTAGTAGTTGGAGATTTAAACAAGAAAGTATTACAGAAATGCAACAAAAGCCTGTGAATGTGTGTTATTTGTTATTCACATAGTGACAAGCAGTAGTGTGTGATAACTGAAATCTAGTATGTCAATTTAATTTTTTAATTCATTATACAACATACTGAATTGTAAACCTGGAGCACTTTGTAAATTATTTGCACATTAAAATTACTTAAAAATTGTCATGGTACTGTTTGTGTAAAATCTATTCTTGGTGTTTTTAGTTATTTATTTCTTCTTTTTGTTTACTAGCCCTTAAAGAGTGAAACAAACCCTAATCTTGGATACTAAGTAAGAGTTCCTGCAGACAATGTGCAATCAGTGTTGTTTACACTGCAGCTATCCTGCAATCGAATCCAATCAAGGGAACTACGCCTGCATGCCTGTTTTACCTGTCGTCAAAAAACAACAAATAAAGAAAATCAAGCTGGGTTTGTGAATCGTTTGGCATAAATATTGGTGTTGGTAAACTTGACTGATGCACAGAAAATTCTGTGTACACTACTGCTCGCTAGTTCACAAAACTCAAGCAATGCTTGGAATCAAAAGAGAGAACTCTAGTAACTCAGGTCTGAGCTGTGAAAGATCACGCCCGGGTTAATACACCAAGCCAGAGGGAGATAAAGACAAAGAGAGAGACAGGAAGAAGGAGACGGAGAAATAAGTTTTCATTTAAGAGATCGTGCTGCCGCCTCAGAGACAGTGCAGACTGACCTCTGGAAGGAAAGCAGCAGCAGGGGTCACTGAGGTTGATCCAATTCTGGGCAGTCAGTGCCAACACTCTGATTAAGAGGTGATGAAGAGGGCAGGCCGACCATCATCTCCACAGGCGGATTCACTCTGGGCTGCATGTGGGGTGGGAGAGATGAGGCAGAGAGGAAGTTCAAGTGCCATAGCTGGAGAGGTCATCAGTGTACTGAAATTGTTGTCTGGTCATGGTGCTTGAACACTTTTCGTCTGTTTTTAAACTTATTTTACCATCACTAAATTTGTGTTAGACTATGTGTTTAGTCTGTCACAAATAACACATCATGGCCCTGTGTGTTGACAGGGCATTAAAGCAATAAGTGAATGCGTTAAGTCTTACCTGAAGACTCTGAGGTCATAGGAAGTGCAGTCACTGCGTTTACATGAACTCAAGTAATGTTACTCAGACAAACCAAGTTTTTCAGGTAATGAGTGAACTGACTTCTCTTCTACACTGGGCTGATTTTGGAAGCATAGTTCATTTTAACTGTATAGAGACAGAAAAGACTGCTTCCTGACTGTGTCCCCATTTTTTTTGACACGTGTTGGGGGAGGTGAAGGACAGCAGTGTGAGAGAGACACACAGACAGTCACAGCTGTCAGCTGACAGTCACAAACTGTCTGAATTTAAAAAATACACAGTGAAAAGTGACTTATTTCGACGTCTACAGGGCACTTTGTGTCGGATTTTGGGCAAACTTTATTTCAAAATGAGCTAGCATTGCTCTCTGTAATGACGTCTTTCATTCAGTCGTTTCTCTCTGCTGAAAGTAGTAGGGTGGGGAGTGTCGGCCATCTTTGTCCTGCACATGTGCGCTAGTGAAAAGCTGATTAGAAACGCAGTTACGCATATACATGACTGAGTAATCGGAGTTCTCTGAGGGAACTCTACCTGAGGAACTCTACTCCTACCCCGACGGTAACCAAGTAAAGTAAAGTAAACCAGGTTTCCTGTTCTCATGACAGCTAAGCAATCAGCTTACTGGAGAAAGCCAATTTTAACCCGGTTACTTCAGTGAATGTAAATGCACTGAGCAGTGAGTGTTTTCTCCAAGCCTGCGAGCCAGCCAGGGTGTCAGCAAGCATGTGGCACTGTGTGTTTGTGGTGAGGGGTAGATAGCATGTAGGTGGAGGTGGGGAGCTCCCCTGCTGGGCCAAAAGCTGGTTGACTGTTCAACTCTAATTAGGCCCGTCTCAGCACCCTTTCTTCCCCTTGATTCCCACACATACCATTTCCTTCCTGTCTGGCTGCCAGCCTTACCCAAGCTTGGCCAGAACTCACTGAACGTGCACACCGAGGGAAAGTTTTATTGTGCGTCTAAATCAGACTGGGAATCTGTCCTTTACTGTTCAAAATGCAGACACAAACAGGAGACAGACATGTCACCAGACTGAATCACAAACAGGCAGAGTGACAACCGTAATGCAGAAAGATGGAAGGGAAGCCTGCAAAGAGATGTGAGAGAGTGTGTTAATCCTCAAGCCGTAGCATTTCCTCTGTGGATCTGTGTGCGTTTGAACTTTTCAAGGGGAGGATGGAAAGGAGCTATCGGCCACTCTGTAAATGTCAGTGGATCTGAACAGCCCAGGCACAGACAGCCTTACACCGTCACCTGCCACTCACACTCTTCTCTTCTTTATCCATCCTTCTCGTTTTTTTGTCTCTGTCTGTGTGCAGTTTATTTTCTTCTCACCTTCCCCATTCTCCATCTCCTGCCCTCTCCCACACATTTATTATTGTCTTTTACCTTTGCCTCACCAGCGCCTGCAGGAAAATAACACATCCTGTAATAGACGAGACTGGTTTAGTTTCTGTGTTTCTCTTTCCTTTCCCTTCTTTCAGAATTTTTGTTGGATCCAAATCCCCCTCAGTAGCAACTCCTTTGTCTCGCATTATTCAGTTTCATTGACTGTAAAGGATTCTGGCTATTCTGCTTTATTTCTTGCTAATTTATAGCCTACCTTTATTTTGCTCTGCTGGTAATTAGATTTTTTTTTCTCTTGTAGCAGGAGTTGTTGTATTATTTCATTCTTCAAAACCATCTTCAATTTCCTTGGGAATTATCAAGGGAGGGTTCCTTCATTTAATTTGTACGGAAATTAATTTGTCAATGTGAGAAATGGGCGACTTGCTAATCTGGTTAGGCCAGCGTTTCTCCTTTCCCCTTTCCGAGGGGTCTAACTCTCTTCCCAGCATTCAGGAATACGTGACTTAAAAGAAGACAGACAGAGTAACAGTTCAAAGAGGAATTAAAGAAATTCAGAAAAAAAGGAAGTGAGAAACACAGAGGGAAAGAGGTGGCGACAGGAGGAGTATTAAAATCAAAATGCCGAGAGGCGGGGTCATAAAATGGCTGCCTTTATTGAGCGGGGCACAGTAGGCCAGTTGGTGCCTGCAGGCCTTTTCTAGTCTATCTAGTCTGTTGAACTGCACTGCATCTTTCTCTGTCTTGGTCTCTCCTTAGTTCTAATGAAGCTTTATAATCATGATGTAAAGCACGTACACAGATGAGGTGCATGGTTCAAGTCACTGAGCTTGTGTTTGGGCCTTTAGTTACAATAAAAAGAAATCTTAATAACATGAAATTAGTTATTTAATTTGTGCTTCTAATAGTTTGTTGAAGACTGTTTTTCCTGGAGACATGACAATCCCTCCATGCAAACTTTGTGGTCCATAACAAACTGTAGTAGTTACAGTATGTGAGTTTGTCATGGAATAACTTGACTGACCTGCAGAACGCTGACCTCATCCTCACATTTTTGGTAAGTGTAGCTGCCTGACTTCACTGAAGTTGTTTCACATATGAACTCCAGACAATGTTTAAATAGCCATTACCCTACGGCTCCGGTAGGGTAATGTCTGCTTAATGTCTGGGCAGACTGATAAGTCAGACTGAAGGTAAAGAAGAGTCAAGGTTCCTGTTTCAATTGAGAATTGTTTGAAATTTTGGGAAACACGCTCATTTCAGTTTTTTGCCATTAGTTATACTGGTATAGTTATACTAGATGAATACTACTGTCATACCTGTGTGATAAATAAGAAAGTAGAACAAAAATAGCTTAGCTTTTGCATAGCGTCAAGCCAGCAGCAGAGGGAAACAGCTAGCCTGGGTTTGTTGCAACGGTAACAAAATCCAGCTCCATGAAAGCTCAGTAATTAATGAATCCATACAGCAAACAAAGTGTCAAAAATACATGTTGTGCATTCACAGGGGTCTTGTATGTGCTATTTTTACACAGTATTTTATAGTGTACAAAAATTGGATGTATTATATCTCATTAAGTGAGCCTCAGATAAGCTGGTAGGTGTATTTATTTTACCTTTGGACAAAGCCTGGCTAATCATTTCTTTAAGCCTTTATGCTAAGCTGAGCTGAACATTTCCGGGTTGTAATTTTATATTTAATAGACAGCTATGAGTGTGACAGATCAGAACACTACTTTATACTATTACTTTGTTTGGCTATTTACATGCTTTTGGCCATGTAGGATGTGCAAAATCAACTTCTCTTTTATTAATAATAAATAATAATAGATTTTAGTTAGTTATTGATGAAGTCTGAATGATTTTAAAAGTACTCATTAATTAAGGAAATGTGGAATGGGATAAGCATCAGACTGGGATGCAGAAGGTGGCAGGATCGAATCCCAGCCCATCCCCCATACCAGGTGTGTCCTTGAGCGAGACACCCAGCGCTAGCTCCCTGGGTGCCACCTATGGCTGCTCACTGCTCCCCCCAGGGGGATGGGTTAAATGCAGAAGTCAAATTTCATTGTAACACAGCAAATGTAATCAATGACAATATAAAGCTTTCTTCTTTCTTCTCTATATATATATATCTATGCAGTGCAGAGTGTGTGTCCCTCTCCTCAGCCCTATCCCTCTTGGCCATCTCTTCTCTAGACTCAGGCAGACTCTTGTGCTGTTGTGTGTTTCTCAGAGATACGGACACTGACTGACCGCCCACTCTAAACATTTCTCTGTAGTCTGCCTGCTACTCTTGGACGTTGAACAAATTGATTTGGGTGTTGACTATGCAAGGGGCATATTTCACAATTTTTGACTGACTTCTCTCCACCCCCTACTCCAACTTTCCTGCATGCATCTGCATCTGTCTCTAACTCAAAACCATATCCAGCTGGTGCTCTGCAGGACACAGCTGAAATAGGCCCGTGGGCCATGTAGTTCAAGGCTCTGTGTCAAGTCTGATTGCACTGTAGCAGATCAGCAGTGTAACCTTTCTCCTCAGGGAGCCACACAAAGTGCTCTGGCACAGCTGAGAGTCAGAGATAGGGAGACAGAGAGGATCCATAAGTAACAGAATCACTATCTTTATTTGGAACAGTCAGACGTTCATTTCAGGCTGTTAATTTCTCAGATAGCTGTGGGTGTAGTTCAAATGAAGTGTGTAAGTTTTGGTCTGTTGATGTTTTTCAGCGCAGTGTGTTCTGAACCTAAAGAGCCATTTATATATTATATATATTATTGAAACAACATATTATGCACATGTTTAACTTCATATAAATATAGTAACTTTTCTGTAAGTTATGATTTTATCCCTCTGTTTTATATATTAAAACATATTGCGATGCCTACTTATTATTAATGATCTCCACCACATATGACTAATAAACTTTATTCAGTGCCTCTGTATTTTTCACACTTTACAGACTTTAAAAAAAGTGATCATCTTAACAAAGGTCCAAATAGTGAGGCCAGAACATAACAGTAGTTTGATTTATAATGCACTATGTTTTAAAATTTTATGTTACCTAAAGATAAAGATTTAAGAAGAGCTGGGACAGCTTGAGCTCAGTGTTTAAATCCGTCACCTTTTCCCTGAACCCAAGGTGATGTCTTCAAATTATTCAGCAAATATATCAGGAGGGAAAATCTCAAATCTAGGATAAGAGTTTATTTAGACTTTTTGCTTGAAAAATGACTGAAACAGTTAATCGATTCTTTTTCTGTAAATTGTTTAACATTAATAGATGCATTAATTCAGCTCCTTCTAGAAGAACTGTGTGCATTGAAAAGAAAACAATTATTTTGATGCAGCAATTTAGGTGTAACTCAGGCTTTCAAATCAATATTTGAACCCCAGAGTGCAGTTTGAAGATCACAAACAAAACCAGACTCTACAATATGACAAAATATCCACTCCTTCAGTTTGACTAACCATCCGGCTGAGACACTGTTCGCTTAGGCTTAGATCCACAGTTTGAGAAATAAAGTTTGTCAGTTCGGGGCAGAGTGAGGATGACATGCACTTTTAAGAAATAACAACAAATAAGCTGAGAACTATTACTACTTCTATAACACCTGTTACCAATGAGAAAAGACAGCAGGGGAAGAATGATGCTCAAAATTGAGCCACGGAGTAAATGAGAGTGTTAGAAAGAGAAAATGAGACACTTGTGATTAATTAACTACTCTCTCCCTCTTGTCCTCATAAGGCCAGGATAATTTTGTGACTTTATACGAGTGCTGCATTTCTGTGCGCTCTGGCTCAGTCTCCTACATCCCAGTCAAAGCATGAAACATAGATCAAGAGGAAAGTCTGAGCGAGGAGAGAGCGTGCATTATGTGAGCCTGTGGTTGATTGCTCTGAAACAGAGAAGTGTGTGGGGGAGGAATAGCTTTGGTGAACTCACTAATATGTCTGATGTATTTCTTCCTCTTGAATGTAACACACACACACACACACAGCTTATGTAATACAGAAGCTCTTGGAGATACAAACAGTCTACCCTGATGTCCAGCTGTTGCTTCCCCTTGGACCGTTGGACCTTCAGTATGTGTAGAGTTTGTGTGTGTGTGTGTGTGTGTGTGTGTGTGTGCGCATACCAGTCCATGTGTGTATGACTTTTATTGTCCTCCAGCACTGTGCTGTAATCAAGTAAGCCCAGCGGCAGAGTAATCTCAGTCAGATACTATGAACCACTAGCTAACTCCTCTGCCGCTCTCCTTGTGTGTTTCATCTCTCTTCCCCCTTTATTCCTCCTTCACCTCCTCAGCAGCCTCCAGGCACTCTAATCTGCCTCCCCCCTCTGACTCACCTTCTTCTACTCCCTCCTGTAGCTCCCCTCTGGCACACTCTGTCACCACATCACCAGCACCGAAGCCTGGGCCTTTTTCTCTCTCCATCTGATTTCCTGGGAAGACAAGGTCTGTGTTGTGGTATACTGTATGTAACTGTGTGTGTGTGTGCGTGTGTGTGTGTGTGTTGGGCACACAAACCTGTGGTTTATGTGGTGATCTGTGTGATATTAGTCATATATGTGATGATTTACTCAGCAGACACACATAGATTTACATGTTTAAGGTTTCTGAGTGGAGATTTACACACCAATAAATTTAAAAAAGTTTCATCAGCCAGGCGTCTGCCAAGTTGACTGTTTATTATATAGATATTAATGTTATAGCAACTGATTTGCCAATTAAAAATGTATTTTCCTAAATTAACAAATTTAGTAAATCTGTTGTTTGTTTTTTTTTAACTAGATAATAGATAGTAAGAACTGAAGAACGGCATAAACTAGGTGACAGATTTTTAAATAGTTGCTACAGCACAATCCAGGTCTGCACATGCACCTGCCTGTAAATAATTAAAAATAATAGAGCGTCCATTGGTGTTTGTATGCACAGGCAAAACAGGAAAGCTGCTTTTCTAGTTGACTTTCTTCCCCAAACCACTGAACGCGCACACACATATGTGGACACACACCCACACTCCATCTTGTGTGTGTTTAGATTGGAAATGAGAGCTCTCAGTAAGAGTGTTTGCCAAGGTGTCTGTTTGGTGGATAGATGATTTAGTGGGTGATTCTATGAGGAGATTCCTCTGTGGTCTCAGCTGGGATGGAGCGAAAAAGATAGCGAGGAGAGGCGAGTGAAGAAGACTGCCCAAGTCATTTGATGGAGAGGTTTGGGACAGCAGCCTGGGTAATAAGGCTTTACCTGTGTGCATGTGCGTAGACACACACATGCACACAAACCCTAACATACCCACGAAATCGTCCAGCAGATTAAATGCGCTGCAGGTTGTATGAGACCAGAGAGCGAGAGAGAGTCGGTGTTGAGTCGATGTGTAAGCCGCAGGGCAGCAAAGTCTTCCTCTACCACTAAGTCAGCGACTGATCTAATTTCTCTACAGATGGACTCCTAACACTCTCCCATCAGGGAACAAAAATATGTTCCCTCCACCTCTTTACCTCACACATTCCTGCACCAAAGCCTCTCCTCTTTATTTGTCTCCCACTGTCTTTTTTTTTTTTTCTGGGTTGGCTGTCTTTATTATCCTCCTCCACCCGAATTTCCCTCTTGTTCCCTCATACACTCTATTTTTCTCTGTCTCTGGTTTTTAACCCTCTCCTCTGTCCCATCTCTTCATCCGTTTCGAACCTCACACCATTACCCTCTCTTCCTTTGATCAATCACAGCCAACAGGTGCTGTAAATTGTGTCCCCTGGCAAACTGGCTACTGCTGTGTCTCCCGTACACAGTCATTCCCTGCCCTGCCTCCACCCATGTTTTTTTTCTTCGTTCCTCTTGCCACATCCCTCCAGCTCTTGCCCCAGATTGTCAGCGAAGCAAAACTGGCCGTGCTTGGGAGCCCATCATTCATCTCCCCCCCATCCTGCCATGTCGGCGGCTTGGCTGGTCTCAGACAAATAGCATCACGGCAGATAATACAGCCACAGCCAGAAAAGAGACAAATATATGGTCCCTTCTCTGCCGACCTAATGGTCCTGCTTTCCACTTGACCAGGGGACAGTGTTCAGCCTAGGGAATACATGGACACAAACATCAGCTTCTAATGAGGGGAAACCTATGAGCTTCAACAAGCCATGGGATGCATATATCACACTTATACACACCTTATGAATAAAACCTGTCGACTGTCAGCGTATCCCCAGACAAATGCACTGTTGGTCTGGGGATTGGTTTATTGTGTAGAAAATTACATTGTGATGTATGAATGTGACATGAAAGCCTCTGTTGTGGGAGTGCATAACAGTGAAATAATTCATATCTCAAAGCCCCAATCAAATGACACATATTATCACGTATACACAAACCAGAATTCATACATATGCAGAGGCATTTGTCGTGTGTCAGGATATTACAAAATGTGTTGTTTTTTTTTCTTTAAATGTTCTGACAATTTAAAGCAGATTTTCTCAAAAACAAAGCAAACAAACAAAACAATGCAACGCTAATCACTGTGGTGTTTTCCATCATTTAGTGCTACAGCATGTGCATATTCAACAGGGTGTACGAAGGTTGTACAATTAAATAAATGTGAGCATCTCTTCTGGAAATTCAGTGCGTAATGCCATTTTGTTTTTGTTTCCCACCTGAGATGACATTTGATATGGCATGTGTTTTGATTTTTTTCTCTTCTGTCAGTTCAGCAGAGAGGGTTTTTTTAAGCAACATATCCCGGTAGAAGACAAATACCAATATGCCATTTATTTGTTTGTAGAAAAAAAAGGTGAAAGCAGGTTAACAACAGTCTTTACTGTAACTACTACTTTCTGTGTGCAGTTTTTCCATCATACTAAGAGTGAAAAAAAAACTTATTTATTTTTATGTTTTTGTTAAATTGGATCACTTGTGAAATTAATTATTTAATTATTTAATCTGCTGTGGATGTATATATAAGAATCTGTAGTGCCACCGCCATAACTGCTGACGCTCACTGCATCCTCTCTGTCTTTCGCTGATTTGCCTCTTCTATTCTCCTTGATCATGGCTACTATTGTCATCTCTTCTCCTCCAGCGTAATGAATCAGTGTGTGATGTTGGATGGCTGCTGACAGTATGTCCTATGACTCACATTGGGGTGGTACTGCTGTCCCAGTACATCTAAATATTCCCCCCCAACCCCAACCCCCATTCTCCCATCCCTCCTACTCTCCCTCGCTCTGCTTCTGTTTGGACTGCACTTTCCCCAGTGGGTACCGACATCCACTTAACAATAAATAAACATACTATAAAGGTGACATACACAAACAATCCCTACACACACATGCACAGTCCAGTTAAACAGCTAAACCTGTTTTCCAGAGCATTTAGTAAGTGTGTTTTTCTCTGTGAAGTAAGAGAAGGAAAAAAATAATAATATTAATTAAGTGCATGTGTTGGCCAGTGGAAAGTGCAATGATGATGAAGTTGACATTGGAACTCACACATATACACAAATGTACTACACACGTCACTGCTAATCTGTAAAATATATTGCATTTTGCCATTGGCATTATTTGCTTCATATCCTCAAATTAGTTTGTTCTATCACTTTGATTCCCAAACATAGAAAGAGAAGGATCAGGAATAATTAAGTTGATTATCCCATTGACGTGTCAGTTTTAGATTAAAAATATGTGACATTTAACAACATTTAACCGTTTTGTACCGGTGTGAGGCCTGCTTAAGACGGGCACCTTATTTTCTTTATATAAATGCCACACTTAAAGAATTGTTCTTTAAAGGTCCTGCTCCCTTGTAAACCTTGATGGACGCCGTGTCCCGGTGGGACTCCGCTTTTAGCAAGAGCGTTCCGAACACACTCTGTGTCTGTGTCTTTACACGCCTGACAGTACACTAGCAGGTCCCAAACCTTTATAACTTGACAGTGACACTGAGGTCAAATATTATAGATTTTTTAAAACACTGTTTGACTTATTGTTTATCTACTTATGAGAAAGTGTCTTTGTGGTTGGAAAACTTGATTTTGTGTGCTTGAAGGCCATAAGGCTGTCTCGTATTTATTGTTATTTGTGTTATTACACTCCCTTGTCCATGTCACTCCTTTTGCAGCCTCTCCCTGTTTGTTCCTGCTCTGAATGCAGACACACTGCATGCCGTCTGCTTGGTGCCATTGTCAATGTTGGACCGAAGTTCTTTTAATCACATTGGTGCCCCCAACCCACTGTGATTTACTAGCTCTGCGCATCCATAGGCATCCACTCCAGCCAATTGCATTAAAGAGATAAATAACCAGGCTAATAAAAGTGCTGTGAGTGGGCCGAATGGGCCCTGGAATGCTCATCGTCCATTTGGTGCAGCATGCAGTGGGGGGTGAATCGGAGGAGGGGTGGGGCTTTTAGTGGAAGGTTTTTTAGGGGTGATATTGTGATTGGTGGTGGAGGTGATGTCATGTCATCCATCTTAGGGAGCCACTTCATTAGGCTAATGGAAGGGCTGGACCGCTCACTGTTCATTCCTGTACGTGAATGTGTATGTGTGTGTGTGTGTGTCCTTCCATTGATGGCAGCTTCCAAGGCTAAAGTGGTTATGAAGACTAAAGTGATTTTATTAGCCAGGCACATAGCCCATCACTATGTATGGACATAAGCGTGTGTGTGCTTGTGTGCTTGTGTGTGTGTGTGTTACTGTGCGAAGGCAGCTATATGTATGTCAGTGTTTTCACACAGTGCCGTAATGACACTGTTTTTGGTGAGAGGAGATAATACAGTGCGTCTGAGGAGCTAAAGCACACCTTATTCCTTTGATGTTTAAATGACCGTCACATTCCTTCAATGACTTGCAAAAATGTGAACTGCAGAGAAAATACTCACCACACTTTAGGGTAATATCAGTGATAGACTTTGATTTGTCACCGTCTTAAATTAGTATGTCACTTCAAATGTTCCTCTAGTGACGAGTGAAGAGGACAAATGGAATCGCTCTTTGAATTTACTACGCTGCTCCTCTCTCCCTCTCTGTCACTCTTCCTGTCTATTCTCTTTTTCCATCTCCCCCTTTTTGTCAATTTCTCCACCTGAAACGCACGGGATGTTCTGTCTGGACATCTGCTGCCTCTACAAGAGTGATTCCTCTGATTCCATTCCTCCCTTTGTTGTCCAGGTCTCTCCACCTTCAACAGCCCATTTTATCAATTTTTTGATATTGTTTAGATCATCTCCAGCTTATGCTGCCCTTTTCTCCCACTGATTTTCCAACATTAAAACCAGTTTGTCAGTGATTGGGTTACATTTAAGCAACTTTCCTTGTTCATCTATTTATGGAGTATAACTTGATTACTGGATTTCAGATTAAATTCCAGGTACACTAAACAGCAAGTTGATTTCTACTCTTCATTTTGTTTTTGCAAACCATTTAGTCAGATTTTTCTTTAATCTTTTCATTCGCAGTATTTAGACTATAATGTACTACATATTTGCACATCCAGCACTTGCACTGTGGAGGTGTTAATGAAACAGAATAGCCACACTGTGTCCAAGCTGTGCTGTAATGTTTTATTCACAAACCTCCATTTGTCAAGGAAAGTAAATCTAGAAAACAAACAAACAAAAAAAAAGAGAGAATAGAAACAGTAGTTCCCATGTAGCAGCCTAAACATATTTTCTGTGTACTTGTTAAGATGTGTAAATGAGAGAAAGGGGTGGTGGGTAGCCTTAGCAATGTGTTGGTATCCTTCATGTATGGACACCTGCTGCCAGAGCAAAGGTACACTATCCAAGCTGTTTCCTATGAATATTAAATTCTTCACTATTAACTTGTGGTACTCAAGGTCACAACCCCCTGGAATAGCAATACACACACTCACTGTTTTTTATATTTTACTTTTGACAGACATTAATTTGATATCTCTATATTCACAGATCTGACGAAAGGATGAATTTTTATTTCCTGTTTTACGTTCAGTTGGACGTTTTCTTTGAACTCTGGGATGAAGTTTGATGGTCTGATGGATTGAAGCATGCAAAAACATGTCAATGTTGGATTCCTGTCAAACATATTAGAAGACAGTCTTTTCTGCTGTCAGTAAATATTTGTTTGCTTTATATAAAAAGATAGAATATTATTAGAAGACCAGGGGATGTTATTTTCTGACGTAACCTGTGGGCCTCAGGTTACATCAGGCTAGGTGTTGAAGGAATGTGTATGATGTATTTGTGTTTGTGCAGGTTTTCACCCTGGTCTCTTTATAAGGGATAGTATTAAATATATTTTTAAAGATGCTAAGCGGTCTTACATTAACTGTATGACTAAAGCTAAAAAAAAAAAAAAACACTAGACAAAAGTCTAGTTTATTATTGACTCAATGTAGCTCACGGTGAAATCTGCTAATTGCAGTTCTTATGTTTAACATGGCTTCCAGCGCTGTGGTGTTCTTTCAGAGCTGTGTGCACCTATATATGTTATGTGCTTGTGCCTATATCAGGGGGCTTTTGCATTTCAAAGTGCAATGCTTGTTTGGCTTGTGTCCAGGTGTGCACACTGCATACTGGTGGCCTTTAACGCGCGTCCCTGGTGCAGATCGATTTTGTGCCTACCCAGCAGTCCATGCTAACCTTGAGGTAAGCTGGCGTAATGAGATCGCATCTGACGGCATTGACTCACACCTGACAGCACTGACACTCTCCTCCCAGCCAGGGAGAGACAGACATAGAGAGGCAAAGTGGGAAAAGCTAGGTCCTGTGGTAGATGTTCAATGATCTTTTTTTTCTCATGTTCATTTGTAATCTGTAATATTTATATATTTCTGTTTTCTAAAGGAGATGGGTGAGATAAAATAAAATATTATTAAAGCCAAAGTTCCAGCAGTTTTTAGTCATGTTGATGCTGTTGTTCTACCATCTTTAACTTGCACCTGGCAGAACTAGTGTGTGTTGCACAGTTGCAGTGTTCTATTGTTAGCCCATAATCCTTGATTTATTTAAAACACCTCTTGGGAGAAGAATGGCTCATCATCTGAGTGTTTTACCGAAACCACTGCATCTGAAGCTTCTTTTGTCTAGTGCAGCTGAATTCACAGTGTAGATTTGCTTCTGCACTGTGGTGTGGATCTGTATCCAGTGCACAGCAGCCCCTTCTGACTGACCAAAGCTGTGATAAGTACCATATCTGTATTTTCTGGCCCTGATGAAAATGTCACTACAGCTGGGATCAGAGATCATTTGTCACCACCAACACACGTGCACTTATGCACCCTGAATAATGTGAAATCTAATTTGAAAATAATTAAAAAGTAGCTGCCCATCTAAACCATCAGTGTGATAAACCTGTGAATATAACCTGAGATGACTCTTTCCTTTAGACCTGTGACACATACTGAAGCTGATTTGCAAATGCATGCATCGAGCCACAGTTGGATGAGATGAGACTGGGATAACCATTATCTGAGTGGTGGTAATTGAAACATTAATGGACATGGTAACAGCTTGGAAAATAGCATTGATCCATCATCTAAGATGTGCCCTCTTTGTGCATTAATAGCATGACTAAATGGTGCAAACTGATATTGCTCTTGGTCATGGCTAGGTCTGGTTTGCTAATTGAAAAAGAAATGAGCAAGAGGAGTGTTTTGTGAGGTGTCAAAGAAAGATTCTCTCACCTTTCCTCAGCAGGGCTTTGCATTCCTCCTACAGCCTGGGATTTCTAAGGAAAGATTAGCCAAAAACACAGCACGGTTTTGGTGGAAGTGTTGAATTGGAATTCAATTCCTGGTAAGCCAGTGTGAGTGAGATCAATAGGAATCTAACAACTTTAGCTCCTGTGCAACTCAGGAGCGTTCCCTCAGCAGGTTACATCTTTGTCTCCACCTTGTCTACACATTCCTCTGGTCTTACTTTCTGCTGTGCAGTCTGACCTTGACACATTTCCCTCCACTCGGCATACCGCTTTGCTGATGTCCAACTTTCAGCAGGTTGAAAGGCAGTGAGCTTCAGCTTCTATAGACTGACCACTGCTGGGCTAGGTGAAAACATGGAAAATGAGATCACTGACCTACAGCAAAGGTTAGACCTCAGTAAGCTTGAGCAGTCAGATGATGGCTGGTGTAGGGGTTCGGGGTTTAATAAACTGCTGGCCATAAGCCTATTGTTTTACTTCTCTACCCACAACCTTGTGTGTGTGTGTGTGTGTGTGTGTGTTGTGATGTGACCAAAGCTGCAGCTTTTACTATGGCTAGCTGTGTTAAGCTAAAATGCTGTTATTGATTACACACAAAGGTTGAGATGAAAAAGCAGCAGAGTAGGAATTAGCCCTACTCCAGCTGTGTGCGTGTGTGTCTCTGTGTTTGTACTGTATATGTGAGCCACAGCTGTGCCGTCATTCAGCCTCTGGCTGATTCATTAGGTGAAAAGGAGGATGGGGACTTTGGCAGAGGAAAATACCACTGCGAGGAAATGCATAGTGAAAAGTAACAAAGTAAATGTGCTGTGCCTAAGTACAGGTGCTACTTGGACTTTACTTGAGTATTTCTATGTTTTTAATACTAATAATTTTACTCTTAAACAATTTTTTAAGTCGACATTTTTATAAAAAGGGTTAGGGAAATAGACTACAGGTATTACAATATAAATCACAGCTGGAATTTAAACTATATAACACTATATGAAGTCACTGGATCAAAGTGTTTGCATAAGCTATAAAAATACACACAGTAATTATATGTGCGCGCACACACACACACACTATTGGATAGTCCCTTTCAATCTGTCTTCCTGCTTTCCCTTCGACACCTGTGGCTAGGCACACACACACAAATACACACTCTCTCTCTCACACATACCTGATCTCTCCTACTTCTCTGCCAGCATGTGAGTCTCTTTATGAGAGGCCTCCCTGGCACCCAACTGTGAGGCCTTTTTAATTAGAGCCCTGCTGTTAAGCACAGGCCTCCTTCAGTGGTCCTATCCACTCCTCTCCACCTCTTCACACCTACACACCCTCTGTGACACACACACACATACCACCGCTTATCTCCCCCTTTCTGTCCGTATGGCCTGGTTTTCTACTAAAACAAAATATTGCAAAGTATATTATGTAAAAACTTAAAATTGTAGTATGAATGAAGTTTGTAAGAGAAGTTTGTAAATCGCCCTTCTACACCCTCAGTGGACACAAAGGAAAAAGCATCTACTTTGATTTGATAGTATTGATAGTACTAACAATTATCTATATTACTTTTTAATCAGAGAGGAAATATGGAAAAATAAAGTTGTTTTGGAAATGGAATCTTTGTTTTAGATGTGCATTATATAAACATTATGATGTGTTAATGCACAAGATAAATGTCTATTCTTTGTGCTACTGAGCCCTGGAAAAACTGGGCTATCAGTGAGTGGTTAGTGATAAGAAAGAATGACACGTGCGTTCATATGACCCTCAGCTGTGCAGGCACAGCCAGCTCCTGTAGAAAGTATTCCTGGAACTTGAGCCTTTCCTTCTCACTTGTAACCTGCATTCCTCTATTTCCTGTTTCAAACAAGGCCAAAACCTTTGAAAAAAGAAGGTCTCTCATTGATTCTCTTCAGCATCTGGCTTCAGTGATCAAAGTGTCATTGTGCTGAGGGGGGAGCTTCCTCCATAAGCTGCTTTCATAAGGAAGTTGATTAGAAACAATGGCAAGTGGGTTGATAGTATATTGAATCACCTCTGGAATTTTGAGGTAAGCGTCTTAAAGCTCCGCAGTGTGTGTGTGTCAGCCAGTTCCTGGCAAGAGAGGAGATTATAACCCAACAACACAGACATGATGCATGCTAACCTCTTGAGACGGGGTTAACAGTGTGGCTTTGTTACAGTTTTTCATAGAAAAAGTGAGACAGTGCTAATACACACAAAATATGTTCTTAAAGTTGCCAAAGTTAATTTAGTTTGGAGGAAACACCTTAGTGTTGCCTGCATCTGTGACTGCTTGTCTTCAGCTTGATGTGGGAAGACAGGTTGTTCAGGTCCGTGGGGAATGAAGGCTGGAGAAAGAGCAGGGTGGAGGAGGTGGAGGAGGAGGAGGAGGAAGGCTGCAGCTGTTGTTGTGTGTAGTCTAGTGTTGGTCTAGTGTGGTTTGGCAGCAGCCACAAGCCGAGCCTAAGAGAGGCAGAGAGGAACAGCCTCTGTTGCCTTAATGAAAGAAAAAGGATAAACAGACCGTTACGTGTCTCATATTCACCTCTCTGGTCTCTGTGTGAAAGACTCCTGCAATTGCAGGGATTTCAAATGAAAGACAGAAGCAAACCATCTTCTGTGTAAGCAAATGTCGCTGCACTGAGACCACCAACCCCACCCCCAACCTCTCGGCCTGCGTCTGTATCGACCCTTCCTCTTCCTTAGAGGAACAGCCAACTCCTGTTGGAGCCCTTTTCATCTGTTCACAGGTTGGAAGTTTTTATTATGATTGTTTTTAAAGATATTTTTCTCCCTCTCAGCACAGGTTTGCAGATATTGCCAAAAGCAGAGTAAAAAAACAACGGGGAGGGGGAGAGAGGAAGATTGAGAAAGTTATTTTCCTGAAGGACATTTGCAGAGGCAGCTTTTAATGCCCTCCCCTCCTTTCCTTCCCCTCCATCCCTCCTTAAACACACTTCTCCCCTTTCTGCTCTTTAAATATTGAGAATCGTTGCAAATTCCTCTGGCCTCTTCCTTTTGATGCTACTGGCCTCCCAACAGCTCAGCAAAAGAAATGCACTCGGAAAGGGCTGGAACGCTCAATATAGCAACAGCAAGAATGCCCCCCCCTTGCAGGAACCCCCTTGCTTCCCCCTCCAGGCCTCAGTAAACGGGTCTGAGCTTTGTTGGTTCCCAAGCCGCACCTCTTCCCCAGCTCCCTGTATTCTCTGTGTGAAGGCCAAGCTCTCCCTCTGGGCTGGCTTTGGCTGCTCGTTTCCACACTAACAGGGGGTGGCTTTTATTCTCCACCAACATGCATGCACACACCACCCAGCTGAAACAGACTCTGAGTGACCCAACAGTCACTTTATTCTTTACTTTTCACCACTCTCCCGCCAAGTTTGCACACATCACAGCATGCTGTTGTCCTCATTCCTCCCTGATTGCTTTTCCTTTTTTTTTTCTTTTATTGCTCAGATGGTTGCATTTTAGATGTTATTTAAGATTTTGCTAACTAGTAGGGTCAAGTCTCCTGTGTTGTGGCTAAGTCAAGAATAAAACACAAGCTGAGTTTAGATATGATCATGGGCTTTTCTTATGTAAAGGCTGCATTCCTTGTTATACACAGTTACTGCTGTTGCTCTAAAAAGAAAATAGCAAACAGCAGCTAAGTAAAGCCAACATTAATGTTGCACCGCGCCTAGGCCAAGCAACGGTCAAAGCACGGCTGGAGGATTCTCCCCCGCTGCTTTAATGTAAAACAGGAGAGTGAATCCTGAGCAGAAAGCAAGTGCAGCAGACTGAGATCATAGACATGTTACTGCTTAACAGCCCACTTTATGGGACTGGCTCGTTTTGTGTTTTAATGAGGAGGCCATGGATGGGTGGAAAGGCGAGAGGGAAGACTGAGACTGGCGTAGAAGATGAGAGATTAAAGAAGACTGAAGACGAAGGATGGAGTCATCCGAAAGAGAGGTTTATGTCCCCCTCTCTATCCAGGTCTAATTAAGAGAAAGAGAAGGTGCTGAGGGCCCCCATTAAAGTGCTGTTGTTGATTGTGTCACAAGGCAGGCACACTCTTCTCTTCTCTTCTCTTCTCTTCTCTTCTCTTCTCTTCTCTTCGTTGTTGTAGGAATGTGTGCCTCCTTCTTCT
>JAUBNQ010000014.1:9191870-9225970 GCA_032353495.1 Ctenopoma kingsleyae
CTCTTCTCTTCTCTTCTCTTCTCTTCTCTTCTCTTCTCTTCTCTTCGTTGTTGTAGGAATGTGTGCCTCCTTCTTCTCCCCCCAGTGCACGAGATTTAGCAGTTTGCTGTGCACTGATAAAAGTGTGTGTGTGTGTGCGTGTGTGTTTGTTTAACTATGCCTGCTGGTGAATAGGGAGGAAGAAGAAGTGTAAGCTAGATACCTTAGGAATGTTTTCTGATAACAAGTTTTCCTAGTATTCAAGAGCTCTGTTGTACAAGCTCTGCTTGTGTGTTTGTGTGCCTGTGTTGTTATGTTTATATGTGTACACAAACACAGAAATTGTAAAACATACTCACACAGCAGACTAGTTCCACTGCTGTGTTAAACTACTGGACGTTTCAAGTGTGTCAGTCTTTTTTTCTGATTTTGATTCTAGTACAAATTTACACACTCAAACACACAGACATTCCTACCTGTGGAGCTTGACTCCAGGTCAGTGCTCACGCCTTGTGTGCATCGATGCAGCGTTGTGCAACCGCGTTGCCATCACTAAGTCCTCTGTCCTTTATGCTGCTCTCTTCTCTGTGGGCTGCCTCATTAAACTTTCAGCCGAACAGTTAAAAACTCTTCTGCCATTCGGTCCCAGCTGGCCATGGCGTAAGAGGAGTAAATTAAATTCAGTCTGTCCAGCGGGTTTGAAGTCAGATGGAAGGATGGCATTTGCTCAGTCTGCAACTGAGCCTGCACATCTCCCACAGGTGGTGCTTTGTGAGCCCGGCCGTCAACCCCACAGACTGTGATCACCCAGACTGAGCTAGATTGTAAGTTATCTTTGTTTTTGTTTTGTTTTCTGATTCTGTCTGTGTGTTTCTCTCTCTCTCTCTCTCTCTCTAGTCAACTCTGGAGATGGCATTGACTACAGCCAGCAGAAGAGGGAGAACATTGGTGACCTGATCCAGGAGACTTTAGAGGTATTTCAGCGCTACGGAGGGGAAAACGCCTTTGTAAACATCAAATATATGGTGCCCACCTATGAGTGCCGCATGATTAACTGAATGGGGCTGTCACTCTGACACACAGCCTCTTGACTCTACTTCTTTGTCGGTTCCTCTTCATCTGCCCCTTCACATCTAAACTAGACCCTTATCCAATCCCTTCTTTATCCTAGCCCTCCATTAATCTCAGATACACTACATCTGTTCTCTTTCATGTTTCTGTTCCCATCCCTCACCTCTCTAAGACCCAACGCTACCTCCCTGCTCCAAACCTTTTCCTCTCCCCCCACGACAAGCCATGATTTATTTTCTGCCCGTCTGTATTTATCACTATAACTGGCAATACCAATACAAGCCTGAAAGAACAAATTTGCCTTATTAAAATATACCAGTATACTTAAAACATTGGCAGTGTATTGTTTATTTTTCTATTTTTTCTATTTTTACAATTTATTCAGTTAGCTGATGAGAAATCGTTGATTCATTGTGACTTTTATTTCAAAGAGATATTTGTGTGATTAAAAAACATGACACACTGAAATGTGTAAAAGTTTCAATCAAAACTTTGATTTTGAATTCAAATTTAATTTAAAATGTATCTGTTGACTATAGAGCACCCTTTCTCATCTGAATGTAAATGTAAAAAATGCTCTTTGCTCCTTTACAAAAACTTTATATAACAAGGTTTCAAGACCAAAAAAGTGTCAAAAAGTTTTTCCTCATTTTTCCTGACACTTCTGAAGACTGCAGTGTGTGTCTTACTCTGAAGACATAGTTTTGTCTGTTTTTTTGATAATATACAACATTTTGAAGAACAAATTGGAACATTTTTCTGCAGTGAATCAGTAAATAATTGAAAGATTTTATATGTACAGCAACACCAAAGGTTTCAACGAAAAAGTGCAAAGATTTGACAGGTAGAGAAAAGAGTATACTCAGTCCAGGTCCTGTGTCTGTCCATAAAGTCTATATCTGCACTGTGTTTTGTGCTGCTTTACAAACTGCCTGTAATCACAACTGCAGTAATGTTTTGGATTGTATTGTGCAGTTGTGCCAGTTCTGTCACAAACCCAGCTGGAGACAGAGCTTGTCTAAACATGCAGAGAAAGATGCATAGGAACGACGACCGACAGCATTCCTTCAACAATACACACATACGTTTGGTTACCATCTTTTTGAACACTGAAAAATCCCACTGTGGTCTTAGTGAATATTTGTGTGCATGCAGGCTCATTTGAGGGTGACAACATATATGTGTTATATTGCTTATCAAAACCAGCCAGAATCTCAGTAGACGTATTTAAGAAACCTGTTTCCCCACACTGTGCAGATTAAAGGTGCTGTCTCTCTTTAAAGTAACAGTGGAAACTTCTTCCTAGACACAATGGAAGTTTTAGCAAGTATATTTTCTTTACACACACACACACACACACACACCCACAGAGCAACACACTCATACATATACATATACAACCCTGCAACCCACAGGGGAAACATAGCGTAATTGATTTCTGACACTCACAAGGACACTTGCACACTCTCTTATTGTAAGTCATGTCTCCAGCAAAAGCAACTTTACAGGCCTGCAGAGGAATCTGTTCTCAACCAGAAGACAGGTTCATAATGCTCATATTTCAACCTCAGCACATCTTGAAAAGAATGTTACTGAATAGGTGTTCCACACTGCTGAGCCTGGCGGAGCTGCTCTCAGCCTGCCGCTTGATCTGTGCAGCGAAAAACGAAAAGGAGTACGGAGCAGTACACTTTCAACACAAAAGATATATTTCACTTTAATAACTGCTGCTTCATAACAAAACAAATATAGCAATGACACAACCACAAGAACTACTTTTAAAGAGGGTACAATTGCACTTTTGTTCTCACTTCATGAGCGGATCGAACTCTGAACAGCCTGCGGTCCTGTCGAACTGTATCAGTGATGCCCCGCTGTCCCGCTTCACCTGTCCAATTTTACTCAGCCACAGGCTAGCAGCTGGCCACCAAAGGAAGGAGAGCTTAGAGATGGAAAGGACAACTGGAAAATCAGGACAACGTGAAACATGGAAAGCATTTCTGTTTAGCTTTTTTTCTGTGCTGCATATATATTTTTTAGAACAAGACACTTTTGTTTGCAACCTTCCATCTGTTCATCACAGTCTATGTCTTCAAGCAATCATACAATGTCATACAAACCATAATATGCAGGGTTCACCTGTTCACATATGAAGGGCCATGCAATCTGATTGCTTTGGATTAATTAGGTCACATCACAAGAGCAAATGGGCATTTGATGCTAAATGATGACCGTCTCAATCGCTTCACGAACCCACTGCAGCTCATTAAGAAGGGTGACAGCATGGAAATGAACATGTATGTTCTCAAATCAAGAGCTACACATGCATGTGCACAGGCGTAGGCATGCATGCTTTACATATATACACACACAAATGGGAAATAACACCAAGCTTCAATTGCTGATGCAAGTAATAGAGTGAACTGTGAAATGAACGAGAACGGAAGCAGCCAATGAGGTTATTTGAACTATCAAAGGCATCAACGCATGACTGGTCCAGACCTATATACCGGCAAGACCAAGCATGGCATCGCATTGCTTAAATTTCTCCCTTAAATCACTCTTCTCTCAGACATGAAAAATGCCTAAATATAATTTTAGCATAAAAACCATAGTGATCATAATATCGTGACCCTTTCCTCTTTGCCATAATGAACAGTTGATCATTTAGTCACTGCGAGTGACTCAACATACAGAAGGAAATAAATTGCTTGTATTTCCTCCAGTCATAGAGCACAGGTTATAACATCTTGCTCTACTTCCCTACAGCAGATAGTATCTGTTATAGATAAAGCCACATTATTATTTTCTAACTGAAAGGATTTCCTAATGTTTTTTTTAAACCTTGTCTGTTGTGAAAGATCTGGCTGATGGCATGTGGGGGTGGTCTTACTGATCTAAATTCTGATTTACTAAAAAAAATACCTTACCTCTCAAAGAAAGAAAAATTATCTGATCATGCTTCTACTACTGTATATTTCACTAGTTTGAAGTGTGTTTGTTCCTGTTTGTGCGTAGTGTCACACTCACTTCAGGTATCACTGTCGGTGTGCATGTTCTTAACAGGCTTCCAAAGTGGTGCCGTCAAGGTGCTCTGTGTAGCGTTTGCGCACACCTACCTTCGCCCTTAGAAGGTTGACATACCATTCTCTAATCCATGACCTGGCCTAATCATCACTCACCATTGCAACTGGACTCTAGAGGTTAACTCTAGACGATGTGGAGCCTGTGGGTACTCACTCAGCTCTGGGGTTATTATTAGCCTCGCATAACAGTTGCCACTGCCCTGCAGCCAGCAATAACTCCCACTGAGGAACACATGCAAGCCTTTTCACTGATGGAAACACTAAGCATTGCACTGACGTGGGACAATTTATAGACAGAATTCATTCACCTACACAGATCAGCACTACGCAGACAAGTGTTTACATGTGTGTCTGGCTCGCACCCCACCAGCTACTCCAGCTTTCAGGCTGAGCCGTTATCTCGCAATGAACAGTGACTTTCTGAAAGCTGGCTCCACGGAGCTCAAGTTTGTCCTTGTGCATCTCCGTCTCACCACATCACAGTGGTGGCAGGCCAACAAAGGCTTTTGTATTGCAGTGAGCTGTGCAACAAAAGCTACACAAATACGCCGATAGCGTTTTGTTGATGGAGGGGAAAAAAGAGATTGAGAGAAAAAGAAAGGCTGAGACTGAGGAAGGAAGAAAAATACAATTATGGAAGAGGAAAGGCAGCGTGGAAGCGCCTGTGCTATGTGTGTGTGTGTTTGAGAGACAGAACATGTTGAATAAAGAGAAAGACAGGGAGATATGTTGTGCCTGAGCTCTGAGACAAAGTGGCAGTCCAAGATGAATCCAGTGCAGGAAGATATAAAGGGAAGGAGCGACTGTGTGGGCTGCGTCGAGATGGATGGATGGAGGGAAGTGGGATGTTGTGTCACCTGTTAGAGAGAGCTGTCTAGCACCGGCCAGACCCGAGATTTAGGAGCAGCCAACTGCAGAGGGAAGAAAAAGAGAAGAAGTGGAGGAGGAGGTGGGTGGGGGCTACAGACTCCACCACTTGTTTATCTGTTTTTCACTTGAGAGTGAAAAGCAGAAGACAACCGAGGCGACAACTGGCACTTAACAACATCACCATGCTCCCTTATCTGAACAAACAAGCTGACTGCGAATGCTTTGTGTTGAAAATCAAATCATTCATCCATGTGGGTCACGCTTAATATGATCAAAGTTGGGTTGTGTGACACATGCTGTAATGTAGCCCCGTGTACAGTGAAGGATTTATCAAGCATTCCGGAAGTCTTCTGCTGTCCCCTTTATCACATCCTTCCTTTTTCCTCTATTCTGCTGTTCTGTCTTATTACAATGTTAGTCTCAAAAGGCAGATTGTTAGGACCAACAGTGAGGGGACTGTGCTATGCAACAGAAATAAATGCCCCCCAGGGAATGATCCGTCTTGTTCACGTCTGCCTGGTAGACTCCGCGTTCATCCAAGGAGCCACTGAGCATGTGCGAGGCAGGACAGCACAATGGAGATTTATCTATCTGTCTCTCCATACGCCAGGTGTCTGATTCACAGGCTCAATTCAAAAGTGAAGAAATAATGTAAACACTTTGAAAGAGAAGATCATATTTGTTTTCCTTGTGTGGTGTTCTGTAAAGCTCCACTTAAATATTAATAAAGTCAGCCCAAATCTCACATCCTGACGTACAGTTTCAGTTTGTGAGTGATTCTCTTATCTTTGCTTTTGTGTGTGGGTTGTCAGTGTGTTTAGGCCCCAAAGTAGACCACAACACGGGATCAATCCATGTCTGAACAGATGTGATCAATGAGGATTCTCTGCCTCTCTCTGTCACTCTTCTTCCCCTATTTTCTCTGTTCTTCTTCCTCCTCTTCCTCTCCTACAGGTCTTATCGCTCACAAACACTCATTTCTTTCTCTGCTACGGGCTGGCAGGCGCGCACAGAGCAAGTAAACAAATACAGGCATCTTCTGCAGGAGCAGCAATGGATCCACACTGTTAACAATTGGCAGGAACAGATTTAGCATTGGTTGGACTTCTTTAAGCTGTATTGACACCAGTGTGTTCTCCCCAAGAGACAGAATGAGGAAGGAGGATTGGGTGAAAGTTGTTTATCCTCTGCCTGTTTAAGTGTCTGTTACTGTAAAATGATGAAGTGTGATTTTGTGTGTTGTTGTCACCTGTTGAGTGACGATTAACAGGTTTGAGCTGATGTTTGCCCACCATTACTATCTAGCTGTAGTGGTGAGTGTACAATACATTATTGGTGGTGTCAGCTTTGGTTTTGTATACAATGTCCATTTCTAAACATTTGTTTAGAAATCATAATAATCAGCACTGATGACTAAATTACACCTACTATATCCAAGTTTGATTTTACAAATTCTGATTAAAAAAAATCCAAAACTATAGTCACATTTTTTTTACCATCTCATGTTTAGATGAGTTTTTAGCTCAATTTTCCAGCTGTTTCCAGCTGTGATACTCATTTATATATTCTCATTTATATTCGATGTTATAAAATAAGCTTTTCTTACAAAACAAGGACATTTCTAAGCAACATCAAACTTTTGAACCTGTCCTAAACAAAATAGTCCAATCTCTATTTGTAGTTTCAGTAGTTAAAGGAGAAAAAAAGTAATTTAACAACTTGAATCACTATGTAAATATCAATGTAGCTGAGCTACAGAAAAATGTAGTTAACTACTGGTTTTGTAGTAGTAGTAGTAATAGTAGTAGTAGTTCACTACTAACTAACGCTGATTACTGGAAATCCAACTTCAGACTGCATTATAATGCTGCTCCATACTGTACTACTGACACTTATACTATAACTGATAACCTGTAGTGTGTGAACAATCTGAAATGGATTTCTTCGTGTTTCCCTTCTTAACCCTATTGTCCAGTTACCCGAAACGTGTCAAATATAACATGATGCAATGAGGTCGCCCTGTCCTCCTGAGATGTTTTTTTATGTTCACATCATATGCTACATGCATTTTAGCCTGCTGAATTGTTTTTGTTAGTTTTTCATAAAGACTAAAATTTTAGAATCCAAAAAAGCAGCTACATCTATATTGTTCTACTCTGGTTGGTAAACAACACAATTATAAATAACAAATTGAAAAGGATTGCCACAGTTATAGCTCTATGATCACCTATCAAATGTTTTAGTACAGCCATGCTCACAGTTTAGTTGTTCTCATTTACATATTTTTCTGTTTTGTGTTGTCAGACAACTGAATGAGCATAAAACTGCGATTTAATTTCAGCTCATAAACCTGTTAACCATGTGAGCTGCTCCTGTGCTGCTGTACGGGGATCAGTCATTGAATTTTATGAATGTGAAGTCATCTGGCTGTAGTAAAAATAGCCACAGTGAAATGGCAAGACAGCTAAATGCCAACAAAATGCATTTAATCAGCTGTTTTGATATTCAAAGTGAGTGCTTATAAGGTTTATAGTTCCTTAAATTAAGTGTTTCCTTCAGTTTCATACTTGAGATACTTTCTTCTCATACTTATTGAGTCTACAGTCACTCAGAAACAGTACAGAGAAACAGTACAATGCAGTGTATGAGTGCAACAGTGCATGAACACATGCATGTGAGCACGATCAGGGCATTTGTCATGTCATGTTTATGATAGGAGTTCAGATGAATAATAGGTACATTATGTATTTCTCTGTATATGCTCTGAATATAGTGTGGTTGCTAGAAGAACATTTATTTCTGTTGCGCTGTGCTCACACCTTCCTCAAAATGTAAATGACCCAGATTCTTCCAGCTCTTTTTCCCCACAGTCCCCAAACTAGTGAGTCAAAAGAAAAAAGGAAAGATGTTATTCTTGTTTGTATGTATGCGTCTTATCAGAGCCTGTGGGCCTCTGTTCGCCTCCTTCAGAGCCACAGCCGTTATCGCAGACAGCCTTGCCTCGACAGTTTCAGCAGCTCCCACTCACTTTCCTGCGGCTGTGGCCCCCGAGGCAGGTTGCAACCAGCTACAGGACCCCTACCAGGGGCCCTATTGTCTCCATCAGCATACTTTAAGTTGAAAACCCAGGGCAATCTCAAAGCTCATTGTGAGTGAGCTAACAGCGTCTCTTCAAAAGGGGCTAAACGCATGTTCATTAATTATCTGGATCCTTGTTAATTGGATTAATTGTTGAATAGAAACCGTGTTATTAAAAATGACGAAAACACAAGGGCAGAGGGAACGAAAGGGGGGATTAATATCATTTCCGTTTACTCTTGGGCTATCAGCAGACACACACACACACACACACACACACACACATTTAGGTTTACTGTGCCTCTCTATTGCTGTGTCTTTCCATCTTCTAACTCTGTAATGCTGTTTCATACACACAGAAGCCGTACGTGACCCAACTCAGAAAAATGAGTGCTAGGCAAGGTGCAAATTACCATGCGCACTGTTAGAGATAAGAACTAAACACATTTTCAAAGCTCAGAATAAATGGCAGATTCTTTTTGATGCAAGAAGACTGTGACTTCTTCCATCGCCTAAATTCAAAGAATAAGGGAAGAAGAAAAAGACAAACATAAAGTCAACTCCACGAACAATTTAGCTATCTATAAGTCACATGAAAAATGGGTTTCTCTGCCTATGTACTTACTCTTATCCACCAAAATCACTTATCAGTGTTTGACTTCAAGGGATGTTTTATCATTGTGGCTTTAAGATAAGTGAACTGATACTGCAGACCATTTGGACGACAGGACTAATGCCCCATGTAATTGGTGGCAGTGCAAATGACAAGCCATTATTTAAACATCTTATTACCTGTGTTCTACTAAGGTCATTGTTAAAATTATGACAATCAGAGGGTAAATGCCACATCCTCCAGAAGACAATGGATATGCTAGTTGTTAAATTCAACAACAACAAAAAAAAAGATTTTCTTTGTGATGTGCAATGGGCAGGTACAAAGTTTAAGTTTTAAAAAATAGACAACGATCCCAACCACACCAGTAAATCTACACCCAAAAGACTGAAAAATAAAATAGTTACGGTTTTGGAATGACCTAAGTCTGACGTCAACTGAAACGCTGTGGCAGGACCTTAAGAGAGCTGTACATAAGCAAATGCCCAAAAACCTCAATGAACTGAAGCAATGTTGTAAAGAAGAGTGTGTTAAGACTTAGATTATTTTTATTTTTACACAAAAAACACAGAATGAATTACTAACTTGACAGTATGTCCCTTGAGTTAATAATACTTGACATGATTTCAGTCTTATTAAATTTGTCCAACAGAATCACCAGACGTATGGAGTTTAGTTTGATCCATTTACTGGACAATTAGCTGTGCTAATTTTAAGACCTGTGGATTTTCTGTCCTCCATACCAACACAGTATTGGCAAACTGAAGCCAGAGGCTCCTGGTGCAGCTGTTGGAACATTTGTGCAGCCAGTGTGGGGACTACCTTTACAAAGACATGGGTGGGTGAACAGTAAGCAGACAAATTGAATATGGGCCAAGGTCAGGGCTCAGATTTAGCCAGGCCCCCCTCAACCAACAGCTGTTAAAATCAAAACGAACCCGTTGTGGTTTATTTTCATACTAAGCAGGATGTGAATAACCGGAGGTAGCTGGTTTGTGTGTGTTCCATTGATCAAGGATGTTAATCTTCTGAGGATATATAGAAAGGTCCTCCGAAGGACAGGACAATGAAAAGACTCTATTGATCACTGGCGCATTGATCAATCGGTCCCAAGACAGATAACAAGATGTACAAGTCTTGAGTAACAATTGGCATCTTGTAGCATATGGACTACTCACGTTATTTATTTATTCGTATTTGAACACCTTTATGTGAAGCCTACATATAAAATGCATGATCAGTCTCATTCATAAGTTGGTCTTGGTGGGTGCTACTGTCACACAGAAATGTATTAGGAGACTAAAGATACATTCATCAGATGTCTATTCAAACCAGATCAGTAGTCCATTAGTAGAGCCATACACATCATTGTTAAACCACAGAATTACATCTAAGTGACAAATAGTCTGGTATATTTCAACTAGTCGCCTGCATATTTTCACACTGGATCAGTACATGGAGGACTGTGCTGAAGATTTTGTGTAACAAATTATGTTTTTATTCTTTCTCCTTCTGACAAGGTTCATACAATCTATTTTTGTTTTTGATTGAGGAGAGAAAGCTTCTTGGCTGAAAGGACTCCACATGTCAAACAGTTTCAAAATAGCATTGTCAGATGATTAGCCAAGCTTCTGCAGCCTTTTTGACCCTTTTAGTGCACTATAAGGGAAACTGCAACAGGATGTTTATTGGAAGAGGAGATATTTATGACAAATTTAAACAATGTACATATTAGGGTACTCATAATTCGTGATGAAATTAATGTAATGTACAAAGAGAAAGCTGTTGATGTTGCCAAATAAAAAGAGAACGAATAAAATGAAAAGTGGACTCATAACTTTTTAAAGGATTTACCAGCCATATAATTTTCTCTCACTAACCAGTAAGAGACCTGAGATCATTTATTTTGATCTCAATTAGATTTCGTGATAAAACTGACTCCACTCCATGTTCCTTTTACACAAGTAACCTACTGCAGTCCCATTGCCCCCACTTTCAAATAAAAGCTGGGAAATGACAGAACTGCAACTTAAACTGGAGTCATTTGGAGTCACAACGGCACCATAACACTGAGGAAGAATCATATTAATTATAGCAGATATAATGATGCTATTAGGGAGGAAAGAGAGAAAGAAATAAAAGTGTTCTGCTGTGTTGACAACACTCCACAGAAATTATGTGCATTCCTGCGTACTGCATACTATTAGCCCAAATATATGTCAATCATTCTACCAACCATTCCGCCCCGCCCTTCTCGCTCAGTCCTGAGCGCTCATTGGTTATGCTGTTAGTCCACTGAACGCCGCACTGGCCAATGGGCGTTGAGGAGGACGGGTCCTTTCCGGTGGAACAGGCTCTCGCGCCTACAGTGGTGGAATCGAACGTCCCCGGACGCACACGGTGTAGAGGAGAGTACGGCGCACGAGTCTCTGGAAGGGAGATAACGGTTTATTTTGCCCCCTCTCTACTCAAACAACAAGAACAAACCAAACCTGATTTTTAGGGGGGTTAACACAGTCTTCTGCTCACAAGGAGGAGGGAAGCAAGGGATTGGAGCCTCAAGTTTTCTTTTTTTCCCCCTTTTTCGTTTTTTTTTTCTCTCCTTTTCCTAAAAGAGGATTCTGTGTTTCGCGGTGGTTTGTTATTCGTTCTCGCCGCAAAGATGATGGTCGGAGAGGTCGAAGTGAAGGAGCGACCGAGGCCGAGTCCCGACTATTTGATGCAATTATTAAACGAGAAGAAGCTCATGACCAGTTTGCCAAACCTCTGCGGCATCTTCACACACCTGGAAAGGCTTCTCGATGAAGGTAAGTGGCAGTCTGGAGCGGGTGGGGAAGACGCCGGGGGAGCGGGGAAGCGTGACCACGGCGCAGTCCGGTGTCGGCACGGTTTCGCTGGGCGTCCCTACTGCATAACGTTAGCGAGACCCGGACGCACACTAGCGTCGGGATCCCTGATATTAGTGGCCTTGGCAGACAGGCACAACACTTAACTTCAATTGAGCAATAGCTCAAGATATCCAACAATATCCTGCGTGAGTTTATTTCATCCTAGACCACAGCGAGACGTGGAGTTGCTGACGCCAGGCTTCCACCGAGTTTAACTTGCTGCACTTTTGACTTTGAGGCAACAAGGCGAAAACTTTCTTCCACTAACTTTAAAAAAAAAAAAATCCAGGACGACCCACCACTGTGAAAACATTAACAGAAACGTTAAGTTTAAGTTTTTCAACACACTCAACTTGAACCAAATGTGAATCTCGGTTGATTTAGAAGGGGGGCCCGATTCCACATGTTCCCCACAAACGTAGCTTGGATTAGCCACATTTTAAGCTAGCGAGTCTGGGTGTCTGCGTTCCGTTGAACTCTTCGGGAACCAAAACGGCAGTGTTAACTTAGCTGCGTCTTATTATTTAAAAGAAAAGACTTCACCAGCCGGTATGGTGCTGGAGACAAATGTCAAGAAGTGTTACAGAGTCTGACTTTCGCTTTTCTTGCGTTAGCTTCTAGTTTTTTTTTTGTTAGTTGCCGTCCAGCGGCCGAGCTTTAAAGCACGACGGAATGTGTCTGCTTGTTGCCCAAACAATGGCCAGCGAGTTACTGCTGAGAGGTGGGGTGCACGAAAAATATTTCAACCGTCTAACTTTTCCTTTTAAAAGGGACACCGTTTTGTTTGTCCTCCTTCACTACGGCGCCTGTGTAGACGTCTTAAGTCGAGGGTATGCTTCCCTCATTTATTTCCTTCCCTTGCTGCTGCAGTCGTCGTGTTTTTGCCAGTCAACCGTGCCCTACCAAAACTGCGTCGCCTTTTTTGTCGGCGGCGCGGTCCACACAGGATTTGTCTGCCTACATTTACCTTTCTGCGCTTTGTCACACATTTTTTGGCACAAGCAGCGGCGCAGATAACGCGGCTTTTTTGCCTCATGTGTTGAAACCGTCTGTAAATTAAGCTGATCTAAGCGGAAGGTTGGACCTGTGTTTATGTAACTGAGCTGGGGACACTAGAGAGCGCCACAGCCCCCTGGCAGACTGTCCCTCTGCTGTGTGCAATGTCGGAGTGGGCACCATGACACCTTGATAAATAAAAATAATAGACACTTCATGTACTTCAGGGGCTAAATGAGCGATTTCTTCATAGACAGCAGACGGGGGAGTTTCGGTTGCATGTCTGGATGAGTAGGTTCTGTCGTATGTAGTTGTTAAACCGGTCTGCAAAGATTTTTTTGCTGCTTGATTGGCGATAAACAAGACAGCGTTTAAGTACGTGTACAATTTTCCTCCCTATATCACCAGAAAAACCTCAACACCGCGAAAGTCTATGTGTAACTCCAAATAAAATACTTCGAATCTTACTTTGGAGAAACTCCTAGTTTATTCCTTCTGATCTATTTACTAATATTATTAATAATACTGTGCAAATTTTTCTGTGGAGAAATTGGTGCTTGAATTTCATACATTAAAATGATTAGTTAGTTGATCAGCAAAAGCAAAAAGGCAGGGAGGCACTTCCTAAGGTGTGAGAAGAGCATTTTGCCCTTAAAAACAAGTTTATCAAGAGAGGCTTAATGAAGTTATTCTAGAAAAGCAAGTTGCTATATTGTACTCCTTTGGGAATGATGGGTGTGTTTATATTTTCATTGAGGGCAGAGTCAGGAAGCAGACTTTTTCATCCCCACTTTTCTTAGCTGTTGCTCAGCCCTGCTGGTTGTAGACCCTGATCATGTACACAGTCTGTATATATGTCGGTTAGTTAAACAATTCAGCATTGTGGACTCACTTTGAAATATATATAATATAAAAAAATACTGTTTTTGAGTATTGGAAATTATTTTATTAAATCAAATTGGCCTATAAATTTACAGTTAAGATGTTATGTTTAAGATGGCTAATTCCATGTCTTCTAAAGATAAAGCTTTTTCAGCACATATAGTTTAATGACTTTCACCATATAGTTTTGTAGCTTTAGGGGAACTGGGCTTGTTAGTTTAGAAATTGATCCTGTTATGCTGGACTGGTCCTGGCGCTTCCCTGCTGCACTTGACAGAAAACGGATAAAATGTTCCCTTGTCTGATGTTTAAGAAATCACGTCTGGGACGTGTGTGACTCTGCAGCTTCAGTCGTGCAGACTCACTCCCCTAAAACCGCACAAGTCTGGAGTTTACAAGGGTTTCCACAGCACCAGCCCAAACTTTACCCTGCTGCCGAAAATTGTGTGTGTGTGCGATTAAAGCCACCCTGGTGCAAAGGAGCCCTGCCTCACTGTCTGGTTCCTGTTAGGTGCTGTTTGCTTTGCTCTCCCCTTTGGACGGGGCTGAAGGTTTGATGTGATATTTGGGGCCAACCTCCTCCCATTCCCTGTGTAAACTGAACCACCCAGGACTAACCAAATGCATGATTCAGGCTGCGATTTTTGTTTGAAAACAAACTTTTCCCTTTGCTCTAGCATTCTTAAAATGAAGTGTATGTGATTATGACTATTGCAGCTTATTTGGGGACATGGTCATTTATCCAAGAAGTTTTTTTTTGATATGAGGTTGTTTCCTCAGTGTGTTGCAGGTATAGGAGACTCAGTGAGTTGCTGCCTAATTAGAAGTGGGTGTCTTTTTAAGGCAACAAAGAGAAAGCAGATGCTACTTGAATAGCTATTGATGCTCAAGCAGAGATCGAAATGTAACCAGTCAGCATAGAGTTATCAAAGAATGAAAATTAAGTAGAAAAAAGCAAGTTAAGACAGTCCTAATGTGTACACAATGCACAAACTGTCTTGTTACCTGAGGAACAAACATTTTTGTTTTGTGTTTTCATGTCGATGAAATCAGAATTATTTTATAGAGATGACTGCTTTCATGCTCTCTTTTGTCAGGATAATACAACTTATAAGAGCAAAATCTAACCAGTTGGAGCCAAATGCTTTTAACTCTTTCTCTCCTCCCAATCTCTTAGGAGTATACCATTCCAACAGCTGCACGCCTCCCTCGCCCCCTTAGTGTTTTTTGCGTGTCTACACGGCTCCCTCAAGGTCACTCTGGACGATTGACAGGCCCCTTTTTGAAACCCCCTCGCTTAGCAGTTGTTCATCTCCCTGAGGTGACACCTGCTATGGAGTTTTTTTTATTTCTCTTTACGATCTGCCAGCCAACAAGCTGCTTGAAATTGCCATATTTTCTCTTGGCAGGAGGAGACAGCCCATATAACATCTAGAAGTGTAGCCTAATAGCGAAGTGCGAGCACTGTTGTATGGTAGCAGAGCAGAAGCAAATGCAAGTTTTGTTTTTTATTGATATCATGAAGTATGGCAAGTGTCTCTGTGGGGAACAGAGTAGTCAGATTTTTAGAAATATTTATTCTAAGCTCTTGTTGCCTTTTCTTACAGGCTTATTTTTGAGCTGTGTTTGTGTAATAGTTTAATGGCCTATTGTTTATTGATCGCTATAAGGTGGAACCGCTGGTTCCTAGCTACAGTGTCCCTCTTTACATATACAGTTTTGCGTCAGCTTGTTTGTATATGTGCGTTGTGATTTAACAGGACATTCCTAGGAGAGCTGTCAGTGTTTGGAGAACAAACTGTGGTGCCTTTGTAGGGAACCGGTCCTTTGGGAACAACTGTTTGGAGAACAGATTTTGATAAATAGGAAAATGTTAGAAATCTGTGTTTGGTTTTCTGCCTGATGTCTCACATTTCTGTCACCGTCTATGTGGTTCTCCCTTTTTATTCTTTGGCCGTCTGTGTGGCAGTCTGTACTTTTCCACTCTAGCTTGACCCCTGCCATTTCTCAGCACAGGGCCAGACCTGCGCTAACCTCTGACATGCAGTCAATTTAGTAGCTAACAAGACTGAGCACAGCCCGCGAAGTATGATATCACTTAGAACTGTTAGAGAACACAGATAGAGACTGACAGGAAGAGAGAATTGGGGGTGTTAGAGCCTGGACTATTGCTTCAGTCAGAAATCTGCTATATCTCCCCATTCCAGCCCTGTCTCCTCCCCACATTCTCTCCCAAAGCACCACTTATAAGCTGGAATTTAATTAACAGAAAGCCATTCTGTGAGCTGGTTTACTGAGCTGTCGCCACCAGTGAGGAAGCAGAATTGGAGGCGCTGTGCTGCCGTTGTCTGCCTGCTTCTCTCTTGCCCTCGCACGGCTCCTCTCTCTCAGTCTCTCCTCCCTGGTTATAAATTAGGTGGTGGCATAAGCCTGACAGGGTGAGGTGTAGGGGTTGTGGCAGGACCCAGTATTGCCTTGCTTGTCTTCCTTCTGACGTGTCTCTGCCCAGCACCCTCCCTATTCAGTAGCCCCACCGCAGTGCCTGTGTGAGCTTCAGTCTCTGCTCAAGCTCAAACCTTAGACCCATCTTGCTCCCCTGGCCCCACTCCAGCCCCAGCAATGCCACCCCCAGCAGTTGCTGTATGATAAAGTTATCCAGCGACAGCTCCAGGCTCTTATCTCAGGCCTCAATCCCGTGTGTGCTGGGGCCTCCTTATCACGGCTGCCTTTGCCTGGCCTCCTGTCTCTGTGCCCTACTCTGCCTGCCTAACTGACTATCTGACTTGCTGTCGCCAAAACTAAGTGTCTTTCCCTCTATTACTGTGGGCTGTTAGACAACACATTGCTAGAGGCAGTTAATCGCTCTCTTTTATTTCTCAAGTCTTAAAGCAGAGCAGTCCTGTTAAAATTAACTGCGAATAAGGTAACCAGATGCACAGAGAATTTCCCCTGAAGGAATTTTACTGTGTGGTTTCTGTCAAGGCTAGAGTCGTAGCTGCGTGTCTGTTTGTGTATATATGTGTGTGTGTGTGTAACAGATGATGACAATCGGGTTAAAGGAGGAAGATGTATTAGGGGATGTTGTAATAATTATGTCACAACAGCTGGGTTGTTTATGCCTTTTTCTGAAACCACGGCTCCTCCTGTTGCCTTTGACCCAAGCTATGTCAGCTTTTACCATTTTTCTCATTGAAAAACATCTACAGGGAGTAACAGCAAAGAACTATGGAGAAGGCGAATCAGTGTTTTGTTTTTCCCTTTAGACAGACAGTGAGAATGGGGGAGCTGTTATCTTTCTGTGGTGACAAGAGAAACCTGCTCATCTCTTGCCCCCTCCCACAGGGGAGAGGTATGTCTTTGAGCTGTCTTTTGACTAATTTAGATTACATCATGAATTATCTCTCATCCCTCCTCCACACATTTGTGTGAATACACTGCGCACACAGTGTTTCTTAGTTAGGATAAAGCCCCACCCTGTTACATTCTTTGAGTGCTTCAAATAGCTCTCCCACCCCCTCGCTCTTAGTAGTTTGACTTATTTACTCAGTATTTCTGCTTCTGTTTTTATTTGCAAATTGTTACAACAATTGTCTAACAATTACATTTATCTGGGATTATTATAATAATAATAATTATTATTATACAAGCGATTGGTAAACCAGCGTTTCTCACTATGTCTGGTGACATGGTGAGCAATGGTGCTTCCTTCCTCATTTCTTCCCCATTTTTATCATTGAAAGGAGGTGAAAAAAATGAACTGAATACTCTCTCTGTTCCTCTCTCTCACCCACCCCCCTGCATTCATTTTCTCTCTCCTTTCAGAGGAGGAATGGCAAGCGAGCGTTGGCAGCTAGCTCAGGAATTTTACCGGGAGCACAGTCAGAGCACTTAACCTACAGCCTGGTGTTTGTTTTCCCCACACACTCTCACATAGTGTGTTTTAGCTCAGCGTAATATGAAAACCATCCACAGTGGGGCACAGGAACTTCTACTTTGCTTTATATATCTACTGTTGAATGCTTAATTTGTCTGTAATTTGCTGTGTTTTTGCTTCACAGCTGCCAATGGCAAGCTGAATTCCACTTGTATGATGTTGTATAATGTCTTGTCACCTTGTGACACACTAGCCCCTATTTCACCAACTTTTAAGTTTAGCCATATTTCTCCCTCATTCTCATTCTCTTCCAAAAATCCTAGTCCAAGAGGTTCTCTAGCCCCAACCCCTTTAAAGAACACACCATTAGATCTGTGTGCTTGTAGTTTGCAGCCCTCACTGTGGTTTCTCAGTAGTCGCGAGCTGGCCGATAAATCAAAGATGAATAATTTACCTTTCCCTCAGCAGCCCATATTATGTCTATGAAGCTTGGCAAGAGCAGGCGGTGCTGCCATAACCTTCCCTAGGGGCCACAGAAAGTGAGGTGGCAAGAGACACTGATGTTCCTCTGGAGCATTTTACCATTAATGAAGCCAAACCAGTCCTACTTTAACCAGTCCCAGCTGTTTCCCCCGAATCTTTACAGCTTTAACATATTTTGCAGTCCTTACATGTCCAAATTAATGTTTTAACATTATATTTGTACCCACTCTACCTTCATTAGCCTATATTTTGTACTATATGTTTTTTACCATATGTTTTGCTGCATTTTCTAGGTGATCTTTAACACTCTGTTAAAATAAACTCCCATCTGGTTGTGTACTTGCATAATCTCTCTGCTAATGCATCGATATCTTTGGTACATCTGTAAACAGGCTTTCCAGTGTCCAGCCTTCACAGGAAAATTCTGATATTGTTTGGTCTGTCTACAACATTTAGGCTTGTTTTCATTTCTTAGAAATGGTTTGGAAACAGCTCTTCTAACAGTACCACTTTTACCAGTGATGTTTTCTTTTATATCTTCACACAGCATAGTTGTTTAATTGAGTTTATATCTTGTATACAGATGGTATCTTATAAAAATGTGTGCTACTTTTTTTTTAATGGGGGGGTTGTCCCTTTTAGGTTTTGCTGATCTGACTTGAATGAAATTGACCTATTAACTGAAAATTTCTCTAGCGTGAATTGGACCTGCCCATTTGGGATAACTATCAGCACTGAGGAGAAGAAATTGGTGCCAAAAAACCAACATTGTTGCTACAACAAATATTTATATGTGAGATTTATGTGTTAGTCAGAACAATTTTTGATAAATTAGGAAACATTTTGGATAATACAAAGCTGGAGCTGCCTTTGGTGGATTCACCTTTTTCATATTTATAAAGTGCATTTTAAAACGGTGAACCTCGTTTGATCACGTCAGGTGTGTTACTTGTGATGCAGAAGAATAGAAGCTGGGAAAACAAGACTAGTCTCTAAAGTCGTTCAGACATGCACACCCGGCTATGTCTGGAGAATCAGGTCTGGACGTTGTGTGGAGTTGTGCGTTTGCATATGCAGCACATAGCAGGAGAAAGTCCGACATGCGTTGTCACTTGGGGAAGTAGTCGGTTTGGTTTTGGAGTGTAGGGCTGGTGTGTATAACCGCGGTTTCCTGCTGGAGAAATGCCAAAAGCATGTTAAATATGTTCTGTACTTTCTGGTGTTGTGCTGAACACATTGACTGAAAGGAAGTGCCCACCTTCTAGCTGTTAATACTCTGGACATTTACCTGCTGTATTCACATGTGGGCTCACACGGACATTACAAAGACTTTGTGCTAAGAGTCATGCAGGACAAAGTAAGTTTTAAGTCCGGCCTGATTGCCTGAGACATGTGCATTCTCACGTGAAGCTCACCAGTGTATTGTCTGGAAATGTCCAGGACTCCAGGTGTGACAGCAGCTTAAGACTTGTGTAAGCTCTGTGCTCGTCTGCAAGTTTGAGATGTCGATAAAATAACTCATTCCACACTGCAGCTAATCAAGTTTGTGATGTTTCTACCACCTGTGCCAGCCAGCCCTACCACCAGTTGCCCCTGTCAGTCTGTGTGTCCTTGCAGTTGCATGCCATTGGATAAGTCATCAGATTAGTAGGGGCTGTGAGTAGAAACATCCTGCTAAACTTGTTTTGTGCTCCCTGCTTGCAGTGACAGAATTCATGCTGATGTCTGGGAGGAAGTGCACATATTTCTTGAGGCAATGTCGAACAGAGCAGCACTTTTTAATCCACTGCCCCTTCAACCTCTTCAGCAGTGTTTCTGTTGCTTGAACAAGGTCTTTTCCGTCTCACCGACACAGTCGGCGACTGTCTAGCTATTAGAATTACATGTGTTGCACAGTTGTCTTTTACAGTGGCTGTCTGCGCCACAGTCTGGTGCTGTGATGTAAAACATGATTTGCTTTAAGATAATTTATGTCTATGTGCAATGCATTCCACCAAAAGTGACGATGGCAGCATGTGAATGAAGTCAGAGTTGTACAATTACAAGTGAAAGCTTTTTGTGTCTGTTCCGTTTGTTTCGTGTTTGTCACTGCTTGTCTGTTTGTGGTGAAGTCTGTCTGTCTTTATCAGTGCAGTGGTTTGGAGGAGATTACAGGGCAGAAAACAATGGGTGGTTTAGTGTGATTAGACGTTAATTGGTCAAACAATGAGCCTCTTTCCCACCGTGTGTAACATATGAAAGAGTGGCATAAAAACCCCACAGATGAATGTCAGGAAAGAATGTAGTGTCTGCATGAAAGGGTTAGTGTGAACGAGCCTCGTTCGTGCTCAGTTGACTGATTGTGTTCACAGAAAGGAAAAAGGCGAGCAGAGGCGGCCGAAAGCAGGAGGCGGCTGGTGAGTGTGATAAAGAACAGTGGGGGGAGACAGAGGATTCCTATGTGCTGTGAATGAGGTCATCTTGTCGGGTATGAAGAAGGTTGCCGACCCCTCCCTCGGCTCCGCATGCCACCCCTCTGTCCCTCCCTTTCTCCCCCCAAGCTAATGATACACAATGGCTTTTTGTGATTTAATGGGCCAGACGCACACACTGGGTCATTCCATGAGTGCTTTCTGTCAAATAAGCCAAATACAATCTGCAATACATTTTTACACATTGCATTTATCACTTGGTTTATTATCATATCTGAATGCACAGTCTTATATATATGATAATAATAATATGCTATTTTTTTTTCAAAGCTGCTGAGTTGAAGATGTTTTTCTTTTATATATTTTTGTTGGCTAGAAACAATATTTACAGTGTAAAGCTTATTACTGCAACATTTAATTTCTCTCATGTCACAGGTGAATGTTAATGTGATTTCTTGGCCATATTTCTTACATGGGTTGTTAACCGTATCCATCTGTAAATTACAATCCAATAAGGAAAACCAATTTCAGCCATTTCCTTACATTTGATATGTACTGTTAATGAACCAACATAAAATGAATATATGATATATGCACCACACATGTTTGGTGGTGCGGCATTTGGTTATTTCTTAGGTTTCTTACCTTTAAAATAATTATTACATTGGAGACATCTACGGCAGGATAGCAATAACATATCCGTGTATACCCAGTTTCACCTGACATAATTTTTGTTGTTGTGGTTTAGCAACTAACTAACTCAGTGTGGCAAAGATTGTATTTTTGAGTATAGTACAGATTTATTTATTGGCACTGGCAGGTTTCTGTAATCAACCTTGTTTTAAGATCAAGGCGGCCGCAGATTTTGGAGCAAGGCGCTGCAGTTGCCCTCAAACGGCTGCAAAACTTCAGGGAATGATGGGAAACGCCTGTTCTCACCTGATCTAAGATCGGTTTGGTTCAGGTGTCGGATCCACAACAGGATGTTTAGTAGAAACGTTTCGCCTTTTATTTACATTGAAATATTTTGATTCATTAGTCTGAGTTTTCAATGTGAAGATTGATTCTTTTACAGAATAAATGCTGTGATTGATCAGAAAAAGATTGTAGACTTAAACTAGACTGTTAAGAAACAGATTACTTTCAGATCACTAAAATAACATCTGCAAAGATTTTTCAGTCCTGACCGTCTAAATATGAAACGGATCAATAATCAAATGTCTGTCTTCTCTTCGAGAAGAGACACAATGAGAGCGTTTCAGCACTATTTTACCGCGTTTCATGTGAGATACATGAATCATATGGAGGTTAAACCAGAAACACACCATCTTCTGTAGAGCATTTTAACAACAAACAACAGTTAGTGGAAAATACAATTTTATTTAATCTGCATCCGATCTGACAGGATGTGAGGATTTGCGACACACAGTACAAACGGGAGCTTGAATGCTGCAAGAAACGTTAGAAACTGTCCGACTTCATAGTGGACTTTCAGCCACTCCTGCTGCGGCTGTCTGCTCTCATCTCTTTTTCCAGACGAGGCGCAGTTCATCTTGAACAAGCCCATAGTATAAGTTTGAACAAAATCTGTGCTTTTCCCTTTGCAATCATTGAGGAGCACTCACATTGAGGCTTTGGTATTGCTCCTTAAAAGTGTCTTTTAAGGATTTTACAGAAAATTCTGAAAATATTCTCGAATGGCTATCCCAGTGTCAGGTACAGCATAGATTTTTTTTTTTTCATGCTTTTAACATGAAAACTCATTTAATTAAAATTACAAAACTTTTATTAACAATATTGCATCAACATTTAAACTTTTACAGTACGCACGTCCCTTCACCAATACAAATTAAAATGTAGTATATTGATACTAGTGGTGTGGAGAAAGTCTCTGCCAAGTTTCATATCGATTAAAGTTACGGTTAAGATATAAGCATTTTATCATTAAGCTAAGATTTTCTTCAGAATTGCACCAAACATTGAAAAATGATCAGAAAATTCCGAAACTTTCCTCACATGACTAGCTAAGTGTCCCGTACATCCTAAATATTTTTCATGCCCTTAAATAAATAAATAAAAATACAAACATTTATTAATAACGTCAACAAACAAAATTGCACAGTACACACAGACATTCACCAATCCTAATGAAAATTGAAAGACGTGTTAATGGTGGTCCAGGGAAAGGCTCTGCCAAGTTTCATAGCGATTGGAGTAATGGTTGCGGAGATACAACAATTGACCTGCTGTACAAACTTCTTAAAAACTAGAGTGACAGACTTTGAAATAGACCCTACTGTCCAGCGTATCAAACTTTCAGGATGATTCAAGGAACGCGTGTGTGAAATCCTAGCTCTGTAGGTTAAAGTTGTGAGTTTTTTTTTGTTTTTTTTAATAGAAATTTTAAAGGAAAAATTTGTTTGGTTTTTTTTATCATAAATCACGCCCACTTTTTCAAATCATAACCATATCACATGGGAGGACCTGGGGTGGTGCCTTACATATAAATCACGAGTTTGGTGAAAATCTATCAAGCCATTGCTGTGATATAAACTACTCAACTGTATAGCATCCCCTAGTATTTAAAATTTACCAAAATTGGTATGCTCGTTCAGCATGGCGTTACTAACTGCGAGCATGAATTTGGTGTTGGAATTTCCTCATATGGCTGAGATATTCAGATTTTACCATTTTGCTACTTAGCATAAAAATTTGCATGAATATCTTGCTTGTTTTAGATAACAGCAGCTTTCCTTGATCAACTTTTTTAAAGATTGCTATGTAGATGAAATACGCAAAGTTTGGCACAGATCTCTTGCTCTTCTGGTCTATGCTACAGCATGAGTTTTAGCAGAGAAATGGAATAATAATAATAATAATAATAATAAGAGAAAACGGTAGAGAAACAATAGGGTTCCATGCTCCGCTGGATGCATAGAAACGCTGCTGCTTGCAGCTGCACTCCCTCGCCTCCGCTTGCTTGGACCCCTAAATATACAATTGGTATTGCCACAATATAGGTATATGGTTATTGTGGTCTTTTCTGTTACCTTAGAGCAGGAATGGTCGTAGATCAGGGTCTGACCTAATTTTGAAGGAACATATAGGAACATTCCTAATCACACATTATTTAGGTGTTTCCCTGACCTCAAACATTTTTCTTATTCCTGCTGTGTCAATTCCAGATGCACCTCTGACATGAGAAGTCTGGGTCTGATCAATGACTAACATGCTGTAGCAAGCTTGTACTTGCACAAGTGTAGTAGATACACTATTAAATATAAAGTGACATTGACTGATACTCATGTACAGAGACATTCCTGCTGTTATGTTTAACAGGTTACACAACACCTCCATGAGATAAAAAAGTTACTATACGTAGAGTTATGTCATGCTTAAAAATTGCACTACCCAGTGATACAGTTAAACATTTTTCTCTCTACCTCGGACATTTACTTCCGCTGGCTCAGTGTCATAACATAGGAATGTGGCCCATAAAAGACTTATAAGGTGTTGCTGTTGTCTTGGATAAGATTACAGCTGCTCTTGTCTGGTGTATATTTTCTTTTGGAATATGTCAGGACAAGCTACAAGAATTTTATTTGTGTTTTGTCTCAAATTGCAAATAGAAGTCAAAATTTTTTTAAATCAGATCTGTTTGTGATCACCTGCATTGTTTGCAAGTTACAGCTGCTGCCGGTAACGTCAACGTCACACGTTTTTTCCTTTGTTTATTTTTTCTGCCGTGTGTGAGAACAGAATCTCGTGTGCAGATAATTCAACTCTACAAACTCAGTTGATAAAATAAAGTCTGGACAAACATTGAACTAGAAAACAAAACTACTTAAAAATCAATTAAATTCATTAAAATTTATTCGTTTATTAGTTATTTTGTAAGTGTATAATTTTTCACAATGATCTGGTGACCCCCCCGAAATTATCTTGCAACCCCCAGGGGGGTCGGGACCCCCCAGGTTGAGAAAGGCTTCTCTAGAGAAGGTTAAAGACAGCTGTGAATGGATTGTGTGTGGACACAGTGAGTGAGACAGGTGTGGGCATGAGCAAGGTGCCAATGTGCCAGCTGTTGTCGACACCTTAAGGTGAAGAATAGTCTGCCAGGAGATGGACTTGTCTCTCTCTGTCCCCTCTAATCCTTCTCTCCCCACTCCTCTCCCAGCCTTCCTCTCGTCTCCCCGACTCGAACTCGCGTTCCTGGAGAGTATTTGTCTGACATTAATTTAGGCTGTTTGTGATGGGTGTTCTTCCTGCAGCCTTATTTTTATTGAATGTCTGACACTTTCGATGCAGCAGACCTCAGTTCTATCTCCTTTCCTCCCTCATCACCATGTATAAAACTTTAGATGAACACGTGCATAGACAGTTTGCCTTCTCTCCTCCACTTTTCCTTTTTGTTTTAAGCATGTATATGCAGTCCCCTCATTTGTTTGTTATATTGCCTTCCACTTTGTAGAATGACTGATAAATATTGTAGCTCTTAGCGTAAGCACTGTTCCATCGTTGTCATAGTGTTTTCCAGTGAAAAAAAAATAGTATCTGTTCTCCCAAAGGAATGACTCATTTTTCCTGGCTTTGTCTTTTTATCTATTTATTTTAACAGAGTGACTCTAGAGCTCACGTCACCCTTTTTCCCCCTACTCTTTCTGTTCTCTTCTCTCATCTCCCATTTCTCTGCATTTTTTTTTCTTGCTCTATTCTTACATTTGTTTTGTCCTTTGCAGCCTCCCTCTCTACTCGCATGTGTGACAAAAATCCAACCTTGAGGCTACATTGCCTGTTTCATGTGAGGACCAGTGGTGACATTAAAGGCCTGCAACGCGGTCTGTCGGTTTGCATCAGCCCAGCTCTCATTGTTTGGGATCCTAGTATGCACTCAGCTCTCCACTCACTCACTCCAGCCTTGAACGATTGTTAGTAGAGAACAACATGCCTGCACCCGCTGGCGGTAATTGTGCGCATGTATATGCATTTCCAGATTTGTTAAGCCCTCACACCCAGGTGCTCTGAGGCAGATCAATGTTTAAAGGCTTAAGCATAGTGTAAGCTTGGTTAATGACAGATGAGTCAGCAAGAGGACTTGTCTCTTTTTTTTTTCATGTCCTTTTATGACACTCTGACCCAGTTGTTGCAGTCCCTCCAACATCTTTTATTTTTAAATGCTCAAAATGGTACATTCAACCCGACTTGCCAGACAAAACAAATCAACCAGATGATCTCCAGGAGCAGACAACCAGACCAAACAAATGCACAGCTAAAGAGCAGCTGTTTTTATGATCTGCCGACAGAAGAGTGTAAGCCAGGAGGGAGCCTTGTCCTTTCCTTTTCAATGTTTGTCCTTCAAGACAGACAAGAAACAAACCTAATATGAATGACATCAAACACCTAGAACGTTTTTATTGTCTCTTAACAGTGTCAGGGCTGTTTGTTCTTTACAGAGAATCGGTACCAGTTTGACTTAGCAACATTTGTACAGAGAGCCCAGAACGGTTTGAGTTCTGGCAGAAGACCATGCATATCCATCAAGATATTTAGCACATTTCTTGAATATCTAATTTGTAATGTAGGAGTAGGCGTTTGAAGTGGTAAGATTCAGATCCTGGACAAACTGTACAGTATGTCGTGTTGTGAAGACAATGAAGAGGCCATAGAAAGACACAAGAGCAGCTGTGTTGTGAGTTTGCGTGTTGTCACACCCAGGGACAGCGACTGAGTGGCTGTTGGAACTTAAGATGGTAGCTACAAGCCCCAGCAGGCCCTAAGCCTGGGGATGAAACAGCAGCTGACACACAAACACACACACACACAGTTTATGATGTGACCTGTTTGTCGTGCTGTGTTCTTAACTTGTCTTTCCCAGACTTTTTTCTACACAGAGCATTTAAGTATCCACTTTACATTAAATGCATCACTGTCGCCTATAATTGCCGCTGTGAAACAGTTCAGTGTGAGTTTAAAGTTAACATAGCAGCATGATACATTAGCTAATGAGCACCAGCAAGCAAAATCTTATCGATTACTGGTTTACTGGGGTTATAGATCAGCTATTAACTGGTGACCCTCATCTCCATTAGTCAGTGGTTACCTGTAGAGACTACGTTGTGTCTATCAGTCTTTGTTGACTTTACGTTCACTTTAGAGGCTTAACTTTCTGGTTCTATTGAATTGTCTTGTGTTATACTGAGCGCTGACGTCTACCTCATTTATGTCACATAAAGGTGCAGATATGTTTTATTGTGTACATAAAAAATAACAACCAAATGTATAGTGAAAAAGGGTTACACTGGGCTGTCTTCATAAAGAGTTTTTTCTCATTAAAAAGCAATCCAGTAAAATAACAGCCAACAATCTACAGCATGCAAAGCAACCATGGAGTTGAATCAGTGCCTCTCTGGCACACTCTTATCAATAGCTAAATATGATAAGATACCTTAAGGTAAGATTTATTGCAGGGCTGTTGGCATCAGGTTGTAACAGTAATTCTTTTGTAATATTTGTTAACTGAGGAAATTTTACACATTTTAACACCTATTTAAATCAGTATTATTCAATATTTAAGATAATTCAGACATAGCTTTGCACGTTTGCATTTTTATATTTATTGTCCCATTGATCAAATCAAGTTTTAGTAAGAGCTGAGGTATTTGCATTGCATATCTTCTCATTTTGATCAGGGAACATCCTACCTCTCTTGTCAGTGTTCAATTGTAATTCATCTCTCTGGACATTCACCAGAGACAGACGTTCACAGCTGATGAGAGTGTGATATAAAGATGGAGGTTAATTGCTAATGAAATACACTTCAAGGCAGTTTTCATTCTGTTTGCTTCTGTCTCTGTTTTGTAGTATTAATGCTTTCTTGTCGTAATAAGGTGACCTCATTCCCTAATAATGAGAATGAAAGGAATGTGGTTGTTCCTCATTCTGTCACTCCTCACCTAGCAAACATGGTAAATAAAGATTTTTTTTTTTTTGACATTCACAATACTGCACTTCTGTCAGGCTCCTGCTGCTCCCATCTGTTCTGTACCAAAAATCACTGGAGTCACAGTTGATGTAAGGATTTGCCAAATGTTTACAGTTAAAATGAAGACTTTGTCTTATCCTCTGTTGGCATTTGGCTGTGTTTTGCTGTGAGATAAATAGCCATCTGAGTGATCTCTGCCTTAACATGATTATGTAGGTCAGTCCCACTGGTTGTCTTGTGGGACCAGATTACTTTGGAAGTATAAATAAAATATTCCTTTAGATCAGGGGACAAAGGTAGACATTATATCACACAGGGACAAAAATGCCCAAATTTTGTTTTTGAACTCGTGGGGAGTACAAGAAATTATTCTCCATTCCTCCCTCCTTCTCACTGGTTGTGAGCACCGTGGTCTCCTCAGTTACAGGGGTGGGGACAGGAAGCGCTGTGCATGTTATCTTCTCCATTCACATTGACAGACTTTCCTTCCTCTCCATCCCATCTTGTTTCCTTTTCTGACAGCTGGACTTTTCCTGCCATTGTTGCATGACAGAAGGGACAGCTGTGTATATGGGTAGACATAGTGGTAATGTGTTTAAAAGAAGAATAGTGGTTGGTATTTTTAGATATTCCAAACAGTGGTGTACAGTACCAGTAAACATAAACAAACATAATTATTCTAACTCTTTTGTCACCTCCTTGAGGCATCGTTTTGTATATAAAGAAGAGTCAGTGTCTGCTGACAGGAAATGTCAATCTTCTTGAGTGCATCCTGGTCATGGGCAAAGGAAAGGGATACTCCTTTTTTCGCAGGCCTGTGGACGGGGTTCCAGGGCAATAGTCAACACAAAATGGGGCAACACATAGTCATACATACAAAGAACACATACACACATATACTCCCATACACCATTTGCATGCATCCTGACTCCTCATCCTGTTATTCTTGCCATTCCTTATCTCATTCTCACATCTTTTTGAGCTTGTAACATGCATCCTGTGCTTCATTTTCTATTGCATCCCTCACATTATGGTGTGTGCAAGTACAGATGCATATTTGTAAAAGTATGCCTGAGGCCACAGTGGATAAAATGCCGGTGTGTGTGGTGTGTGCACATCAACAAAAACGCTGAAAGTAGAGTTAAATGGGTGAAGCCAAAGCAAGAGAGGGATTCTTGAGTAGCACAGCACAGGTCTCGGTTTTGTTCATTTACCTGATTTCACTGGCAGAAAAAGTGTGTAAAATGGGTTCCCTTGAGATGTAGGCCCCCGCAATCTGTTTACCTGTTTGCGCACATGCTTTGTTTATACTTCAAATGTGTGTTTGTATTCATACTAATTAATCCACTGGTTTTGACTGCTCCTGTCATATCTAAGAATCTCTCTTTATGTGCATGGAGCCACACAGATGCGGTTTAAATATATCATGGAAGTAAAAAGTGGGATTCCTCCTTGTAATGTAGCTTAGTTGAGGCAGGCTGTTTTCTGTTTTTTCAACTAAGTATATCTTTTCAAATTTGTGGTACCATTCTCAGCTCATGAGGCTTCTCTCTTAAAGCCAGCCTGTTAAGTGACTATTGCTGTGAGTTCCAATTTAACGCTACATATCGCTCCCTCTTTAAGATGGCGAAAGCAGCAGTAAAATAGCCCATCTTTGCTTGGTATTTTAGAAGGAGCCTGAGTCTGCATTTGTGTGCATTAGGTTGGCTGTTTCAGCTGAGTTAGGATATTGGGCTACTTTAAAAGGTGAACCGAGGAGAGAGGAAGTATTAGCACAGAACTCTAGCATTTGCTGTGTTGGATTATAATTTTTTTGCAATCACTGAATAATTATCAATATTATGAAACTACCCTGAGAAATGGCTTTTAGCCTTCTTTTAACTACCACACTAACACTCCCATTACACATTACTTTATGAAAATTAACTTTTTCTGTGTGTGTGTGTGTGTGTGAGGGGAAAGGAAACAGTTTCTGAATCTTTCTTGTGTGCTTATTCACTTTCGAGTGCCTCCCTTAAATTGTATGTGTGTGTGTACACACAAATTTCACCCGTTAATCATGTTGAAAGTCCCCCCACACAGAGAGTGATGAACGTTGGCCCCTCGTGGCAGCCATTAGGAGTAAGCCATTATGGTATTGAGCCACTCCTCCCTACCAGTTTCACCTCACACTATTGTAGACCCCCGCTGAGTGCACAAAACTGGCACTCCTATGGCTCATTGAGCTGCCAGTGTGCCCCCCACCAGCACACAGCCCCACAAAGCAGTTCCACACCATCAGATGTGATGATCCCTTGTTCTAATTTTAGTCTCAGATCTTAATAGCTCTGCTGATAATGTCAGAAACACTAATTTCACTGTTAAGCTGCGACTGGCATAGTATGATGGTGTGAGTGAGGAGGTTAAGGTGACTCTTCTCTGAACATTTTGTACGGATCATGTATGTTATTTACCCAACAGTTTAGCTAAATGTGACTGGCTGGCTATCAAAACACCTTTTTTGTACAATATGCCTTAGAAAATTGTGCAACTTTTATTTTATTTTTTTAATTCCAGGCTGTGATGTAAGACTCGGTCAAGAGTTCAGGAGAGGAATTGTAGTATAAAATGTGGTGTTTCATGTAAAGAAAAATCTGATTTTTTTTTTTTTATGAGTTTTTAAAATAAAATACAGTAAATATAGTGTGACTGCCCTCATGTTTTGGGCCTTACCATTCAGCAAATAAGTAACTGCTAGTCTTTTTACTTCCAGTTTATTATCCCAAAGACAACTGGGTTTGAACAGTGGATGAAGGGTTTTTCCAACTCACAATAGCTCTAGTAATCATCATTTTGACTTTTTATTTTCAGGAATGTGCGCTCTCAGAAGCTGCTTGTTTTGGGACAAGATTTCCTCAGACTGTTTGCATGTTTATAACTCTCACTGTGGTCTTGCCGTCTTCACTGTATTTCTTGGCCACGTGACAGTTGTTCGATGACTTTGCTGCACTGATTATCAAGATCCGTAAATTGACATCATAACTGCTCGTCAAGCCTCAGTTAACTTGGCCTACTTTCGAGTTGTGTTTTCCAGAACAATCACTGCACCTGTTCATCTATCACTGCTGGTGTCAAGTGACACTCGGGTCAAAAGCTAACTTCAGTTTTATTAGCATTATTCATCCTGTTGCAAAAATGACATTTCATTGAATGTACAATCCAGGTTTTCAAGTAGAACTTCCAATACAAGATGAATGTGATGCTTGTTCTGGAATGGAAAATACACACTGTGTATGTGTGTATTCAGTCATTTTGCTTTATCATTATTTCTACTTTGTTCTTATGTCCCCTCAGCTCTGCTGTTGTGTTGGTACCTCTCTCCTTGTCTGCACTGTCTGTTTACTTTGTTTATTCACCAAACTAATGTGCTAGGACACGTTCCTATAGCACACTGCCAGCATTCACGGTAAGCCATGTTCAGCTTGGCACTTCTTCCCCTTCATGCGTGCAGTCACAGCGACAGCCCCAGAAAACATTGCATTTGCGACCTCTCATGATTAATGGCTTTGCTGATTGCTGTTTTTGGACATCCACACACCTACACAAACTGCTTTTAGCATACGTGTTCTTAGGGGTTTAGGCAGAATAGATGAAGAGGTCAAATGTGACACCTTTCAGTGATGCTGATGTGATTAAGAATAGTTGGATCTGATGGACTCACTGGAAACAAAGTTTAAACTAAAGTCGACTAACAGGTTGCAAGACAGCTTTTTAGGTGTAGCTCTATAGCAAATATAATTTACATAAACGTTTTTTAAATATTACAAATGTCTTACATCTGTAGTTGTATTAAACATGTCAGTGTAGTGTATTCTGCAATTTAAGCTATATAAAGAATATTAATCTTACTTTTCTCAAAGTAGCACTTGTTACCACGGCTGTCAGTCATCCTGGTAAAATAATTCATCCATGCAGAGTTGAGAGAGCAAGTGGGACTGATGCATAATAAAGAACAGCTGTGTATTTCTGTAATCTGTTTTTTTTTATTATTTTGCTCTGTATCTTTGTAACTACACTAAATATTAAGTAATGGCTACTAAGGCAAGCTGGAGGAGAGTTGCAGACCTATTTCCTTTTTGTTTCCTGCTGTATTTGTTTAGCAGATTTTCCTCTAAGGCAATTTTTCCCTCCTCCTTTTGTGTGGAGTGTTATTTTTGTGGGTTCAGTCTCTCAGGGGAGCATTGCCTACAAACACACAAAAGCTCATTAGCTTGTGTGTGTGTGTGTGGGTGTTTTTTAATGTTTCGTTGGGTATTTGTTTTTATATGTATTGTATGTACTTACGTTTGTGTCAGGGCATACACATTTCTAAATGTTATGTGAGTTGTTATTTTTGTGTCTTTTCATGCAACTTTAGCTTATTATTGATGATCAGAGCCTGGAACATGGAGGTAGTTGACTGAGATGTGTACAGTCGCACACCCAGCATGTATATGTATTCTGCAGTTTCTGCAACATAGTGTATGCATCAGACAGAGATTGTATTACTGTAGGTTTGTGTAAGCAGTTTTTCATTGTAGAATGCCTCAACCGTCCATCTCCAATTTGGATGAAGGCCTAGTTCCTCTGTTTCTTGGCTTGATGTTTACCCATAAAATGGGTGATCAACTGTGTATGTGAGTGTTTTCTGTATTTTATTACTTTTTTATACCTGGCTCAGACAGGAGAGAATTTAGAAACCTTGTTATGCTCGTTGTTTATTTAGTGGCCTATCTTCTTAAACACCTGATGCTGGAGCTTTTCCCCCACCTGCTTTAGGAGAATCCCTGACACACAACATAAATCTCCAACTCTGGCTTCTAAACTGCACCGTCATTTCTGTCTGGAGTCGTTTAGACCCCACTATGGAGGGGATGGAGGCCTGTGGAGGCCACAGCTTATATCCATATCATGTCAGCACGGGTGTGGGTGGATGATCACTTTTACTTTGAAACTTGCCATACAAGGTGAGAAAATTAACTATAACAAATAGCTGAAAGCACATATTTAAATTTTTAGAAATAGGTTAATACTTTTCCAGGTGTGTCTCACAGTACTCACAGGCCACGTTTACATTAAAAAATTCTGTTGGTTCTTCTGCCTCTTCTAGTGATTTCTTAATATTGCAAAGATGTGAAACCCAATTTCCAGTTTCCTTTCTTTTCTTTTCTTTTCTTTTTTTTTTTTTACATAAAATTACCTCTTTATATTACTGTCCATCTGCTTCAGCTCAGCAAGAAGACACTTAAACAGGAAACACAAACAGGAAATTTAGTGCTAAAATGGCTTTGGAAGATACCCAATAACTAATCTAATGAATACAAAAGACAGCATGCCTGTTTTACTGGAGTTAATTATGAAACTATTCAGATGTGAATGGACAATATGGTGTGTTTTGTGATTTCTACAACTGAGTATAGTCATATATGCACTGCAATAAGCAGTGCTGTGCTATTTATTATTGCCTTTTCTGTATCTGAATCTGTGGAAACGGGCTGATTGGATGCCATGGGGAGAACAACTTGTGGTCCTGTGTGCTTTAGACTGCTGCAAGTAAAAGACACACTTGGGTAATACTGTTGCAAATCAGGTTGTATATTTCATGTAGCCATTTCAAGAGACATAACATTGCCTTAATTGGATTGAACAGTGTTGATTCACAGTTGTTCTGTGTAGTCTGATCTTCTCTTGCTCGTCCAGCATTGCTATTATTTACTGTGAAACCATAATCTTCCATGCCCCATAATTTTTTGGTACATTGGTCTACAAAAGCAAAACAACTGCATAGTGAACAAAACCCTGTGCTGAACAGTTTGACAGTCAGTATTGTCACAGCCCTGTTATGTTAAATTTAGTGGAGCACTGACTCTGCCTACATGATACTGACATCATTTAGGTTTATTCACATTTAGGTAGATGTTTTCTAATGCAAACTGTTAGAACATACTCAAACATGGCATTTTCCTTGGAAGAATTGAAACACGTACTGTTTTTAACTATCCTTATAGTACAGCATAGTCATTAAATGCATAGGAATAGTTTGTGTGTGAACATCAAAGGATTGTGCACTGTAGGCCTACAGTTAAATCAAAGATTAGGAAGTAAAAATAAGACAGAAGCATGAGGAATGTTTTTTTTTTCTTCATTTACAAAGAGGGAGGGGGAGAGAGAAACAGCTGTGCGTTGACGATAAGACCAGAAATGCATACGTTTTCATGGCTCAGTCACCTCCACCAATGCACACGATACTTCTGGTCTCTGCTTTAAAAGGAACCTCCGTCTTTCATATGCTTGGCCTGCCAAACCCCTAAACTGTTTAAGTGGAGTGTCGTCTTGGATAAAGTCGTCTGTGCCATGAATAAAGGGCAGGAATGCATTAAAACACCCAAATCCTTTCGCTTGCAACGGGTGCCCAGGCTTTGTGATTGTTAAAGTGCACAGCTTTAAAGTGAAAAGACTTGTTCCTCGCCTCGAGTCTTGTTTCACTCAGGACTGGCACATTTAGGTGTGTTTGTGACTGTAGTTTTTTATTTATTTATTTTTGATACAACTATTACATGTTATGTCTAAATTTACCTTAACTTACAAGCCATATTTTCATGTGTTCAAACCGTAAATTTGAGTATCCATGCATGTCCAAGCAGTAAAAACTACAGATTTGATCTCAAATCATCCAAAACAGTTAGGACTCATTGAGTCTCTGCAGAGTTGAACATTTGATCATTTTTGCTTAAAGATTAATTGGTGTTAGACTCAATCTGTTTCAGGTGCCAGATATTATCAGACTAATACCAGGCATCACAAGGCATCTAAAGCAGCTTTCCCCAGGCAATGCTGATCATACTGATTATTCAGCTAACACATTTCTT
>JAUBNQ010000014.1:9229587-9242782 GCA_032353495.1 Ctenopoma kingsleyae
GTGAGAGAGACGTCCATTAGCTTTATCTGACACTGGGATCAGATCTGAAGGCATATACCTGAGCCTGAGCAAATCTGTGCGTCTCGTCGCACCACCTGCGCAACCTCTTGCATAGGCTGCTCTATTAGAAAGCAGCCACTGGGGAGTACCAGGCAGAAAGGAGAGACGGTGGCCTTAACCCCACAATAATGCAAGCTTAACTTTTGTGTCTGTCACATAAAATAACTTGCACACATCCACAGTTTTTAGTCACAACAGCAACTTCTGAAGAATTGCTGTTTCCTCCAGGTATTAGGAAGCATCCCCGCTCAGCTGTCATATTTTTACACTCAGAGGCTGGTATATTTTTGGGACGTAGTCTCCAAGTTACACAACTGTTTGTCTTTAAAAGACAAACAATACTCAAGGCTATAGGCAAATTTCAACAAAGAGTTGTATGCTACATTAAGCCTTTGCCCAGAAGTCAAAATCAATATGACAGTGATATATCAAATACAAAATAAAAAAGGTGTAGTTGTACTTGTTATTCGATTGCTTAAAGGAGTGTTCACATTTTTGTGTGTTTCAGAGATCAACAGAGTGCGTAAAGACATGTACAGCGACACAGTGAATGGCCTTGTGGACAGACACCCGCTGGAGTTGCCTGAGCCTATCGGACCAATCATCCATCTGCAGGAAAAACTGTTTGTGCCTGTCAAAGAATACCCTGATGTAAGTAGCTGCTTTATTCATTGCATATACTGTAAGCTGTGTTTACTTGATATACTTGAACTGGAACTAGCAGACAAATAATTTTTAGACAAAAATAAGATGTTTCTTAGAAAACTAGTAAGACTTGAAAGCATAATACTTAGCTTTTCTCTTCTAAAAAGTTTACATCAATCCTGGTCTCACGAAAACATAATGTGATGTGGTAGATCAGTGTTGAGAGGGGGAGGTGGTCATAATGAAAAGTAAATATTCCAGTTAAAAAATATGAAAATTTAGATTTAACGCTGTCTTTGATTGGAGCAGTGGAAGGATGGCTTTTCTCGAATGGAAAGACGTACACACACATCTGGGAAATAACAGCACATGGTTTAGCTATTATGCTGATTGTAGAATTGAGGAAGATGGTGACAACACTGAAAGGCCAACTCAGTAAATGCCTTGTCTGAAGAATGACAGATGTGTTCATTTTTGTGTCTACTATGTGTAGAGCTCTGAAGTGTGCACGTGTGTGTGTAAGGTTTTGACCACAGTCTGCCACCTTCATGGTAATCTTTTGCACACACGTGAATGGTTGTCACGTCTTGAAGAGCAACGTTCCTCTTCGTAATCCCAGCAGCTTGCAGTGAGGAAATAAATAGAAGGAGGTGACGAAGGATAAGGACATTGCAGAGCAGGACAAGACCCAGCCAGGCGTGGATTGCATTTTCCCCTTGACATAATTGATAAAGGGCGCCAGGGATAGGCTGGGTTCAGCTTAGTTTCAGCTGACCTATAGACAGCTCCAGCCTGGGAGCACAACCACGTCAGTCTTTCATGTTTCATCTCTAGTGACGGGACTTCAGCTTAGTAGATTCTCTCTCAAATGGCTGTTATTGCTAATCGTTGTTGTTGTTGTTGTTGTTGTTGTTGTTGTTATTGTTATTGTTATTATTATTATTATTATTATTATTATTGATTTTGTATATAAAGCCAAAGTTACACTCAGTTTAACCTAGATAACCATAGAGATGTTATAGATACGCAAAGATTTTATTCCTTTTTATATTGTAGATTATGAGATAACAAGAAAAATATACATTAACACCTACTTTGAAAGGGTCTATACAGTAGGACAGACGGTGAAAATATGGACGAAGGATCAGTTGGTCGAAATGCAGTCAGTCTGGTTGTAATTCTTTGGTCAGCGAACGAGTGTTTGTATGTTACAGTCACATATTTTATTTTAAAACATGTCTGTGGTGGTCTTTCAAATCGTCATCCTCCATAGAACATGCTGTTTAAAGGTATAAAACCAGAGGCTTTTTATTAGTACTGAAATCATTGACAGTCTTTTTTTTTTTGAGGTGGGGCTTTTTCCTTATCCAATTGAAAGATTTAAAGGCAGAGTGTCATATGCTGAACAGTGTGTAAAACCCATTATATAAAGAAAAGCTGACTGTATTATGTGTGCACGTGTTTATGTGCATATCAGTGGTTGGATTTTGTGCTAGGCCTGTAAATTGTCATATACTGTATGATTTATAGAAGAATGAGGGAGGAAATGTGCAGAGCAGTGGCTGCCACCTGTGGCTGTAAAGACGCTGATGGAATAACTCTCTATCACACACAGACTATTAAAAGCGCGGCATCCTCAGATGACCCTCGATCCCTTTGCTCAGTTTGCTGCGCTGCTCTGCACAGAGTTGGGCTGTATCTCAGTATTATGTTTACGAGCTGCCAGGGAAGCTACTAAATTAATTAGGCTTCCCCCTGGTGGCTGAGATGACTCACTGATGACCTTAGTAGAAACAAATTTATACACACACTAACATGGGCACAAGGGCATACAAGTAGAAGCAAATGCACATAGCATGATGATACAGAAACTGCACAGGAAAAGAGGAAAATGTCAGATACCTTTGTTATATATAGAGTGATGATTGGAACCAGGGGAAATCAGCAGCAAATCAGGTCTAAATTGAATTATTTCTTGCTCTCCTGTTCTCAGAAAATTCACTGTTTGGAGCAGTGTTATAAACTGTCCAGCTGGTTAATGGGGAATGCTAGTGTAATAAGTAATAAGTTCAATCCTTTTGGTATAATTTTATCAACATTTTATTAACTACACACAGTGGTAGATGGTGTGACTGTGTTCAAGTGTTTTCCACCTACATTTGAGCTTGTTCTACTCTGAGACTTGTGTGTACATAGAGTGCGCTACAGTAACTTTAGATCCATTTTTTGTTTTCAAGGAGACTAAAGAGTAGTTTAATAGTGGGGTAAGAGTTGAGATGATATAGGATCAGTGTGAAAAGGGGGAGAGGAAAGTAATATTTGAATTGAAGAATTGAAGAAAATGTCACTTCTTATCCCCATTTGCCCACTGTTAAAAAGAGAGGAAACTGTAATGATGATTATTAGACTGGGGAATATTTTCCCCTCTGACATTTCCATCTGATTTCCCAGATTCGCCCCATAGAAAAGTCATCTGTGTCTGTCTCCGTCTCTGGCTGACGCAATTTTAGGTTCTCTCAAGAAAGCAGCAAATGAGGGTCCAAGTCTCCGTTTCCCTTTCTTGGCATCAACTCACCTGCCATAGAAGATTTGTCATAGTTCATGGGTTTTCCCATCTTTTCCTTCTTTTCACGTTTCACGTCTTTTGAGGAGACCTACCATTTGCTAGCCTTCCTCTCATTTTCACGTTCATTTAAAAACAAGACTCCCACTTACCTTCATCCACCATATCCATAGGCTGAGATCACACTTGCTCAGTGGGGATTTCTCTGTCTCAGCTACGAGTTCTTTTCTCTGGTTTCACCAGTAGATAGTTAGATTGTCCTGGTGCCTGGATGCTGTCCTCATGTCAGTTCTACCAAAAATAACTTGCATTGTCAGAAAGCTTCTGCTCTAATTCCCTTAACTGTGTCCCTCTTCTGGCCTGTGTGTACTTGTCTGTGTGCTCCACATCTGCCTGTAAATGCGTTTGGGTATAGACCTGTGTCTCTGTCATCCTGTCTGCCTGTTTGTCTGTCTATCCACCCCTTCACCCTTCTTCAAAGTCAGCCATTTCCTAATGTCAGTGGTGCAGAGCGGTGTGAAGCGTCACCGTGGCGACTGCATCTTGACTGACAGCTGAGTCGCAGGCTATCTGATAGCATTTAATTGAAGGTTGAAGTTATCTGTGGCTCCGCTTTTCTCCCGAGCACACGCTCACACACACATTGATAGGCAGCTGACTGACAGCTCAGCATGTCATTTCCGTTGACCTTCAGGCATCTGATAGGATGTGTGACATGTCTTTTAAGTGTGTCTCTGTCTTCATTTTAATCCCTATGTATTTATATTTGCCAATTGGTAAATGCTCAGGTGGATTCTAGGCAGGACACTGGGGGCTGATATATACCTAGACGTGGAAACCCACGTACATCGACGCCACTTTTGCTGTGCTGACTCTGTGAAATGGGACCCTCTATTAGACGTAAACGGTTAAGCAACTGTTAAACAGGACTGACTGAACTCTTCTCACTACCTTGATGAGGTCAGAAGAGAGAGAATAATCACATTTAGATACAGTACAGCTTTACTGTTGGTGTTTCTGTGGCATTAGTGTGTATTGTTTAGGGGTTTAAGGGAGGTTGTTTACCGCTGTAATGGAATCCTTTTAAAACTTCACCCCCCTTATTTATCACTTTTCTCGCTTCCACTCCACTTGTTTCTAAAACTAAAGATTCTCTGAGGATCACTTCTGATCTCCCTACAAGTCTACTTTTGGTTATTAGTCCATGTTTTGAGAGCAAATTAATCCAATTGAAACTTGGAAATGACTTGTAAGCTTAAAAGCCAAGAAGTGGTCGATCAATATTGGCTCTATCCACTCTAACCACCCTCCTGTTGTTGCAGGCAGGAGGTTGGTTTCTTTTGTTGTTCTTCATTAATGTATTAAAGCTATTAGATAGGGCTTCATGTTAAATTGTGCCTTTTCTGAAGTACTGAACAAGATTTAAAGAAAGGGAATAAAATAAATATCATGCACAAGATGAAAATGTTTGCATTATAAAGATTAGAACTATTTCCTCAAATATTTACTAAGAATTCAAGAAACACTGGCAATCATGCAGAACAAATTCTGAATAAATCCAGGGTATGCTGTGTTCTCTACTGAAACAATTAGGATTACATTTAGTTTGCCTTTTAGTGAACTCTGCTGCAGTGGTATAAAGATATTTATGAATGATGCACAACTCTCGCATTATGAAATATTTTTCTTCAGACAAGATTTTTTGTACCACAATGTGCTGTGTGTGCATGTGTGTACATGTCACTTTCCAGAGAGAGAGAGAGACAGTGGGAAAAATTGCTTTATTGCCTCATGATCCTTCACTTTCACTGAAAAGCATAAAGATTTGATTAATATCTGGGGGGGGAAAAAAGGTTGCCCGGGTGGTGTGAGCAGGCAGAATGTCCTGGACATTTCTGTTGCACTGCAGTAAAATTCCCTGGCCAAACCAGCCAGTTTCCTGCACAAGAGAAGTCATTAAGCGTGTTCCCATGAGGGTGTCATCACTTATCATGCCAGCTCCTGATATCCTTCTGACCCCCCTTAAGTCATTACCAATCCTGGAAATGTACCGCCCCACATCTCACCTCACCTCTCTGATAGAGCAGCAGAGTGCAGGATTTTGATATCTCTAACTAGTCAAGCATGCATGATGATAATTTGATGAACGGATGGTTTTGTAGTTATAGCTATTTGAGGAGGGTAATTACAATAATAATTTAAACAGAGGATTCTATTTGTTGTAGTCATTTAACATGAAAAAGGGCAACATTATAAAGGTTAGATGTGTACTTATAACTGTAGTAATGCCAGCGATATGTAACATTTTGCAAAATAGCTTGTGTACTAACTGTAACTGGACATTGTTCTGTCTGTTTTTGAAGTCATTAAGCTGAGAGGCAGACAGAGGTGAAAAAAGAGAGTGAAGGACAAAGGAAGCTGCATTAGAGACAGCACTGTCAGTTAGTACACTGTATGTGTGAGTTTAAAAAGAAAGTCACAACGATACACATTACAGTAATGATACTAATGCACTTTTTCACGTACATGCTGAAATAGTTTTAGCATGAAACGTTCCAAATTGTTCATTAAAAAGATAAAGCCAACTTGTACACTACCAGTCAAAAGTTTGGACACACATAGGAATTACCATATTTTTCATGAAAAGATACGTCTTCAGTTGTGTTACCATCATTGCACATGGTTTTTTAATGATCGGTTATCCTTTTAAATTTGCATTAGCAAACATAACATACTATTGAAAGACAGTAGTAATGTTTGCTGAATTTAGGCCTCTGTATGTTTATGTAAATATTCCTTAAAAAAAACAAGGTTGTTTGTTTGTTTTCAGCTACAATTGTCATTTACAATATGAACAATGTCTACACATCTTTCACAAACATGGTCATTTCTATGTGTGTCCAAACGTTTGACTGGTAGGTTATTTTGCCTTTGAACAATAAACACTACTTTGATGGAACTGCAGGTCCAGTGTAAATAAATGACACTTGTCTCAACAAATAAACTACAGAGAACAAATCTCCCAGAATAAACATTTGAGCTATGGTGTGCAAAACTCAGTTACTTGCAAACATATGTTAACACTGGATGGTAGTCTAGTCAACAATAACAAAAGCTTATACTTTAGACTTGGGATACAGATTGTAAGGAATTTTCTTAATCTATAGTCAGCAGTGTTTTCATTCAATAAATGGTTAATTTTTAACAATTTCTGAAATAGAACACTCTAATAATAGCTGCTAGAAACAGTGGACTGATTCTTCTTGGGGATGGTACTGTTAAATGCATCTATACTCACAGCAGGGATACTCGCTTATACAGTTTATCACATTTGTATTGATGTCAGAATGATGTTTAATTAGAGCACAGCTTGAATTTTGTACTAGAGATGTAGCTCTTAGTTGTCTCACACTCAGGTCCGGCCAATCTTAACAAGCAGTGTTTCTGCTTCTGTTGAAGCCTAGCGTTAGCATGAGCCTGAGTTAGCTAAAGCTAAACCCGGCAGCTGCCACAAAACAAATTTCTTCTGCATCTATGCAACCTGTGGCAGTCAGTAAACACATGGAGCAACAAGTGGCACAATAAGGTACTACAGCAACTACAGTACAATATGGTACATTCATTAACATTTTGTGTATATTTTAAACAAGCAAACTATTAATGGTAATTCATCACTTAAGTAGAGTATTAGTAGAAGGGAACTGCATGGCCAAGTGGCTGAATAATGGTGACAACTACTACATATATAAAATGTGTGCACATTTGATACACATCTGATATATGAGCCACAGATGACAAGGCATGGGTGAAATGGCTAATGGCAGATCAGCATGATGCAATTGTGACGTCAGTACAGTACAGTGACATCTGGGTATCAGCCAGATGCAGCCTACGTACGGTTACCCTCCTTCTCTTTGTACCAGACTTGTGGATATAGTAATAAACCATGTGTAGCCTTCTTCCACAGCTTTGTCAAAGGGCAGTCTTCTAGTGATTTATGATGATTAACATTCAGCACCAAGGGAGAGACTGTTATTTAACCTCTACATCCCACTAATAGCATCCTAGTCCTGCCCATTTATTTTTTCTCTTTCCACTACTGGCTTATCTAGAAGTTCACAAACTTTGCTCTGTGCCTCTTTCACTCACATCTTCCAAACTTCAGACAGACATCAATCTTTACGCTTTCCATCTCTCCGTCTTCACTACTATTTCTACCCTGCCTGCAACCCCAAAATAAACCCAAACAGAATTATCAAAGGAGTCATGGATTAGGCACTAAATGCTGGATGTGCTGAATGGGGAGCTTTGAAGTCTATAGGGCTTTGAGGCAAAAATGTCACCATTGGAATCTAAGCCTAATTTTCACTCCATCTCCCAAGCCTCACCTCTTCTTTCCCTCCTTTAGATCAGGCATGCATAACTGCTGTAGGTTATCCACCTGTGTGCTTCTTAATTTCATATGCCTTCCATCCTGTCCTTTAACAGTGTGGAAAAGTATGTGGAATTCATCTGTGTGTGTCTGTGTCTCTGTGTCTGTCTTTGTTTGTGTGTGCGTGTTGGGGAGGACCAGACCCCAAAGCAAATGTAGGTTACATGGATTAATTGAATGATGGAACACTTTTGCCCAGTGATGAATGAGATGAGTGAAAGGTAGGCAGCTGGCTGGTGGCTAGGGAGGTTTTGTGCAGTTGGAGGGAAACATTGATTTGTGCTGTGAGAGACCTATGCACTATGGAAGGATGACAGATATACAGAAGAGGAAAGCCAAGATCCCGTGTAGTAAGACAAAGAGAAAATGAAAGCCTGCTCAGTCCCCAGAAGCTATGAACGGAGGTCTGGATGAAGAGTAGCGTTCAACTCTGTGCCTTCTGTGAAGCTTCTAAATGCTGTAAGTTAAAGAGAAATTAGGCAGAAGGTATCTTAGGTGTGAGGAAAAGGGGAATTTTGCTGTGACAAATGGTTAGTCATATCTTTGGCGTAAACTGTTTCACAATAATACATGGAAACATGAAGGGAGTGAAGAAGTGAAAAGATGGGAAGAGACTGTAGCAGGAGAGATATGGCTCTGCCTGGTGTAAAAACACATTCCACATTGCTTTGATACAATGCACTGAATGAACTGTTCCTCATTTCCATAAGTACAGCGAGGCTGGCTAATAAGTGATTGGTATTCTCCTCTCGGCCTGGCCCTGCTCTTCGATAAGCTCTGCTCGCACCCAGCCAGAGCCCTCAGCATGATCTCATTTCCTCTCTCTCCAGCACCACAAACAAATGCCGTCAAAGGCCCGATTGTTCTGCTTCTCTGAGCATTGTTGGTGGAACTGCTGTTGTTTCTCAGTTGTTCACAAAAAACAAACCACCATGATGCATGCGCGCACAAACCCGCGTGACAATCAACTCTGCGTGCCGAGGGTGTCTGCAAGAGTTCACCCCATATATTGTGGTTTCACACACACTTGCGCTTATAAACACACGGACGTAGATATGCTCACAACATAACCCGCCTGTGGAATAGCGATAACTGGGGCTAAACAAAGGCCCTTTAATGTCAGTGTAAGCCCTTGTCCTGAAGGGGCTTTGTGTGTATGTGAAAGCGTGTGTGCGTCTGTCTGTCTTTCGGTGTTTGCACATGAACTATGTTTGTACATACTGTATTCATTTCTCTTTGTGTTTTTGTTTGAAAAACTTTGAGAAAACTGTGATAAAATTGAAGCTGAACGAAAAAGAAGAGTGAGGAAAAGGAGATTGTCCACCAAAGGTCCCAGTGCCTCAAATGAGCAGAGGAAATGGGAGAGTGCAGCAGAGATATAAGAGTTTTGCTGATTTTTTTAACCTTACAGTAACTTTCTATTTGTAGTCATGGCTGGGCAACAAGGGGGAAAACCATTGGTTTTAATTGTGACAATTTTATTTTACTTTCATTTTGTATTGATTATTACTTGTAAAAACCTGTTGAATGTGACAGAATTTCCCTGTCACTGATAACATGACTGCAAAGCTTTGAAAATCAAGCAAAAAGCGATGCTGGTTACTAGACATGACTCTTTTTTTTTTTTTAAGACCTCAGTCTGGGGAGCCAGTGGAGTTGATGTAACAGCAGGAATATAGAGGATGAAAACAAGCTTTTTTTAGTAGGTGCAGAGGAGGGTGGAGAGTTTAGCAAGAGGAAGTGAAGAGAGGATAGTGTATTTGGCAGTGAGGGCACTGTATCCATCCTATTCCTCTGGCTGTACTGAGTGGAGTTCCTGGCAGGCTCAATGGCCCTGCACCCTTCTGATAACTCACCCGCTTGGCTCTCCATTGTCTCTACATTCCACTGGCTTAAAATGGAGGTCGCCTTTTCTAACAACATATCAACGTCCATGAGAAGAATGTCAAGCCCTCAGTACAGATCAGGAAGCCAGGGAGCATAGAGAGCCATCCACTAGAGCTACGACATTGAGCATTATTCCATCACTGAGATGATTTTGGCTTCATTTTTATTTACAGTAGAGTTGCACAGAGTTGTGTGGTTTTATTAGATGAGGTTGTGTTGTTTCTTGGTAAATCCCCATATTGTGGTGAAATGCTTGAAGCAGAAATGTTGTTTTGATGTATGTTGGTGATTAAAGTTTTAAGTACTGCATGTGAATAAAAGTTAGCCAAACATCTGTTCTGCGACACACCCCCACCCACATGTATGAGTGACTTTGTGTGCATGTCTTTGTCATTAAAACACATCAGACACTGGAACCTGTCTATGGTAACCCTTTACATCGAAGCAGAGTCTCATATGGAGTTAAATTCCTCATTTAAAGTGGGAAGACTATGAGTATGGGTGGCAGCATTGGCTCCTCTTGCTCATCGTAGCAGAGTCACAGTACTGGTAAAACGAGACATTCCTGAGGCACTTTCCTTTTTGCTTTGGTGTCATCTTTTCTCTAACCTTTTCTCTCTCCATCAGGCACCAGCTCACTGTCAAGTGCAATTGTCATCAACATATTCAGGTCCACAGAGAACACCTTATAATGTCAAAGGAAGAGTGGTATTATGAGCAAAGTGAGAGAAGGGCAGAGAATAAAATATTAAATGCTCTTTCTGTATCATTTTGAGATTTTACAACTACCAACCATCTCAGATTTTGAATCGGTTGCTTTTTCCACTTCTCTAGTCTTCTTGACATTTGGAGCTTGCTCTGTTTTATATCTACTGTATGTACCTAATATATTCATGGTGTGCAAATCTGAAGGGATTTGGATTGATGAAAGATATTGTAGCCTCTGTACCCAGTTAGGCTGTGGGAACTGTCACTGTCTTTTCCATTCAGTACAGTAACAAATAAATTCAAAATCTGTAATATACTCAGAACACAACTGGATATTATTATTTAATTGTGATTTAAGATCTAGTCACCGCACAGCACTGCTAAAAACAACAAGAATTATCAAACTATTACATCTAAACCAGTAACATTCTGCAGTTCTGGACACTTTTATTACTGCTGTGACATTCATTAATTCAAATATTGCAGTTTGCACTTGTTATGCTGATTTTGGAACATGTAAACTGGTTCTCCATGTTTGTTGCTAAGAACATCATTAGAGTTACCACGTGCATACATATGTCAGTTTTCCTTTGCTGATGGCTTGAGTTCTCACACAGAGAGGCAAGTAAAACCACCATGGATATTCTAACAACTAGGAACCAGCCATTGAACTCTATCCCTAATGTAAATTGAGAAACATTTGAAACCATATGTAAAATTTGTGTGTCAAGTGACAGCAAGTTTTTGTCAGATTTGACACTGCAGTTGCTAGCAGGCTAGGCTATGTAATGATGCAATTGTCACTATAGTTTCTGTTTAGTAGGTTGGAGGCTGTTTGTATGTTTTATGCGTGCTGTTTAGACCTACAAGAGCACCACTATATTGCCCAGAGCTTGGGGTTCATCCTTGTCTGCAGCAGGTACTGTCATGCAGACAGACAGACAGCTCTCTCATGTGCTCCTTGAGGCTCTGTGTGTATGTGTGTTTGTATACAAGTCAAAAGTAGACCAGCATGTTTCGTTGGAGGCTGACCTCCGAGGACAGGTGCCGCCACATCCTTCAGTAGGCATGCACATGCTCACAAATAGCCCCTATACCAGTTTCCTTGATTAGAGTTAACCAAACAGACAGTTGTCTTGTGATGGACGCACATGCACGAAGCCTGTGTACTCCCATTCTTTGATCATCTGCAGGGACTACGCGTTTCTCCAGCCACTGGGTGTGGTTTTCCTGCCAAAGACAGACAGGCTGCAGATGCAGGCAAACTCAGTGACAGAGACGAGGAAAAAAACAGCCTGGAGTTTTTGACTGTCCTCACCAGTGTTTATGTTTAGGGAAAATACACAAACATCGTGTTAAACTTGTAATCCCCCTGTAATTAAATGTGACTACTCCGATGGCCTTTTGGATTTTGCAGAGGCATTGGTGCGATGGAGTGCGTAAGCAGATGTGACTGCATTTAAGAATTTAATGCCACAGTATGATGGCTCATTGTAACACCTGAAGAGAGGAACAGTTTTGCTGCTCATTATCAAGAAAAGCTTTCCACTATGTCAGGGAGCATTTGAATATTTCAGGTTTGTAAATTTTACTTGAGTATAAATATCCCATTTTAATAGTGTCAGATTTCTCCACCAGCCGCTGTGTGCACTGTTTAAACACAGGTGATTTGTTTACCTCTTTATGCATCACTGTGCACCCCCCACCCTTGCTCTTCTCCTTTTCCTTCAGTTTTTATTTTGGCTGGAAATTGTGCTGGATTATTTCAACACATTTTCCCTTTATCCTGTTGGAAGCCAGTTTCAAGTGGGGAGGATTACGTTGGTAAATACGTTTCCTTTTGGTACAAAGCTCCAAAGCCACTCACCAGTGAAAGAGAGCCTTGATAAGAAAATTGTGTCAAGCACACCGCCTCACCGCACAGCGCACCTTCCTCTCAACACCCTCTCGTCTCAATTTCCCCCTTGTTTCGTCCCCACCATTCCCAGCGTTTATTTTTTGGTCAGGACTGTTTTAACATCAAGTATGGATTAACAAGTAAGGGGAAGCCAACCCCACTGTGGCCTGAGATTGGAAATTAAGTCATATTTAAATATTGTGTAAACTAACTCTCATTGATAGTGCTGCCAGCACTGTGAGAAGAAAAAAACAGTGTAGCTGTTGAGCAATGCAATGTTGCAGGTCAGGTGTCAAATACAATGTAGAGGTGAGACTGTTGTGGGGGACACAGCCATATTTGTGCTAGAAAGGGAGAAAGTGACGTGTGCAGAGAGTAGATTTGGTGTGGTGTGTGTGTATATGTGGCAGCAGAGGTGCAGCATCCAGAAAAGCTAATGTCCTGCTAGTCGGAAGCATGTGCATGTATACAAAATACTGCTTAAGATGGAACTAGACGGTTTGAATGTAGCCCTAGTTATTGATAGATTTATATAACCTATAAAGCCATTTTCCACTGTGGTCTGATTTATTTTATTGCTGTCATCATGTAAAGGAAACTTAAATTTTTTTATCTCTCATACTCACCGTTTTATTTGTCTCTCTGTCTCTGCAGTATAACTTTGTGGGGAGAATCCTTGGCCCTCGGGGACTCACAGCCAAACAGTTGGAAGCAGAGACAGGATGCAAAATCATGGTGCGAGGGAAGAGCTCCATGAGAGACAAGAAAAAGGTAAGCTCATCAGCGTGGCAGTGTGCCCATTATGTTGTATCTCTTGATAATAATGTTACTCACAGTTTCCATTTACAAGTTTAAAAAGAAGCCCCACATTATTTTACCAAAGCAGTGCAGATTAAAACTAAACTTTTTACTTTTTCACTAAAAGAATATAAGAAACCTACTGGGACGGCTGTCACACAAAATCATCCCACTAACCTTGTAGGAACATGAGACTGACGTAAAT
>JAUBNQ010000014.1:9275571-9286510 GCA_032353495.1 Ctenopoma kingsleyae
ACTTGAGGTCACTGGTTAATTTACGGGTCAGCTTTCCCCTCTTGAACAAAGCACTCTCTGATTAAAAGGGTAATTTGTCTAAACACAGAAGTTACTGTGTTAGATTCCAAAAAACAACTAATCCCTGAATACAAAGCTCAATTTTTGACAGATCCTGTTTTTCAAACATTAGTTAGTGCAGGAGTGGTGATAATCTGTGCCAAATTCTGCATATTAGTCATCTCAAGAAGATAAATTTCACTGTGAATTACGTTGAGCAGAACATCTCATTATGACACATTATAGATTTAGTGAGTTATTTACAAGAGATAACTCAAAGTGAATTTATAAATGATAGTTGTGTCATGGTCTAAAGCTGTACCCAGTCTTTTGTTTCCCCCCACTCTTGCTTCCATGGCATGTTATGCCTGGATAGCAGTTGTAGTTATCACCAGCTGTTGTCTGTTTGCTGAACACGTCTCTCCATTCAGTTTATTGATACAACAGCTAATACTGGGCCATTTGGGAGCATCCATAATGCTTTCTCACACCAGTACACCGTACCAATATGAAGAACTTTGGGATCAAAACAACCTTACTACTTTGTCTAGTGTAAAATGCTGAAAAACAAGCTTTTATTTATTGTTTTTTGGGGAAGCTTTTTTTTATTTGTCTGAAACACTGCCGGTGTTTGTTGTTAATTCTGCTACTGTGTCAGTGCACTCGGTCCTGGGTTCACGCAGCTGTTCTCCTTTCTATTCGGCTTTCTTCCTCCTCCACTAATTCACGTTATTGACACTGACACACAAGCAAAAGATTAACTTCATTAATCCTGATTATAACTTTAACCCACCGAGTGATACCTCCAGATTTTTTTCCTCTTTTTTTAAAAAATCTGCACAACAAAAACAACTTGGCCTTAACTGTTGCAATTTCTCTTCGTGTCTCAGTGAACAAAGAACTAGGATTTAAACTGTCTAATGTCAAACTTAACATTTCTCTCCTCTCTAACATTGTGTCTTTGATCTGAAAGTGGGTGTTTTCGCCTATAACACCTGCTTGTACACCAGCAAGTAGAGACAGAGATTGGATTACTGGCAACCAGCCTTTGTACGTTTGGTGTTGTCCACCATTAGCTTTTTTATTTATTAATGCAGGATTGGCTTTTAACGTGTTTGATTGCTTCCTCTGTGCTATAATAAGCAATTTGAGATCAAATCCGTCCATCCAGAGTTGTATTTATGATGTCACAAACCTTGCCTTTTACATGTCGGAGAGGTTTTCAGTGGCTCGCCTCAAAGAACGAGCTGTTGAAAAAAAAGACATTAAGTGGCAAGTTCTTTCCAGAGCACAATGTGTTTTAAACACTGCCTAAATTCTGTGAGCTAGGAAGTGCCTTTTTTCCCCTGAGATTGGGAAATTATATATTTTTGTACTTTATCATTCAAGTGCCAATATTCTGTCTCCCTTATTCTCAGCCAAAGGCTTTTTTGTTGAGCACAAAAAACTAAAATGCCCACGCTTTTCTCCCCTCAGTACATACACAAATTGGGAAAGAATGACCAAAATGGGGAATTTGGTCACAGCTGTTTCCCACCATTAAACTTTGGCTTAATGGGTCCTGTTTGATTTGAGCCACTGAGAACTTTTTTTTCTGATTGGACCACAGTATGCACTAAACATCTGTTTGCATACTGCTGCCATTTCCACTGGCCGAGTTCTCAGTGCCTTTCCAAATCTGTCGCAGGGCATTCAGTGTATTTATCTACTAACTACCTTTTCACCTGTCAGTCTTTTATTTTTTCCTTCTGTTCTGTTTAACAAACATTCCTCCAGTGAGTTAAACGGCAGGTTAAACAATCAGTATTGATTTCAGCAATGTAGCACTCGCTACCAAAACTACAGAATGAGACAATTTTAGCCCCACTGGAATTTTGTGTTTTTATTTTTTGACTGTGATAAATATGCATTAAAAATATAATGCCTCTTTTCTAAAATTATACTAGTATGATATATATTGTAAGTTCCTCATCCATATAGTGGTGCACTAAAATATGTGAGAGTTTTTTCTTTTTTGTGGAGTTGTACGTTTTTATGTGAAGTAGTATTTTGTTTTGTTTCCTTGTTTTATAGAGGGTTAGACTGAGAATTTTGAATAGGGTTTTAAAATATGTAATGCCAGTTTTTGTTGCTCACACCAAAAAAAAAAAAAAGGAAAACAAATGTCATGTGTGCAATAAAGAACCATATTTACAAGCTTCCCTGTGACTGCTCTACCTGGACTTATCCTTTGCTTCTCCGCTCTGCTTCTCTATCGGTGACATCATTTCTTTGGATTTGCTGCATCTTTTGGGTGTTTAAAGGTAGGTACGCCGCATTTGCTGGAAATAAAAATAAAATGTGAGCGAAATCAAAGTTCAGCCCTGGCAAAATAACTCTTTTCTAAGCCCCTTAAAGTGAGATCAAGCCCTCTCTTGGGTTTTAGTGTGATGTTGGTAAAACGTTGACCTTCTGTGGGGGTCAGGTAGTTAAAGCTTTCTCTCTGGAGATGGTATTTAGCGGTCAAATCCATTTCTGGCTGAAGTCATTTTTGTGTTTAAATAGATTTTTAATGCCTGGGCCAAAGAACAACTGCCACATAAATCCTCTGTATTTCACTCTTAGTTTGCTTAGTTGTTTTGCACCTCTAGTGGTCGTGCATGACAAATGAGAGGAAGTGCAGCATCAGGCATGACACTTTGACACAAACTGACACCATTTAGGCGAGTGTGACACAGTTGCACACAGCGAATTCATCGCAGTGGTCAACCACTTGCCAACAGCTGCATGTCATACAGAATGAGTCATATGAAGTGTTAACATGCCCAGCAATAAGTCTATCACTGTCTTCATATGCGTCCACCAGCATAAAGCAATTGTATTTGCAACCCTTTTTAACAATGCAAACATCACAACATAGTTCTTTCCTGTTTAATAACCATGAGTTATTATATTCTTTCTATGGTTGGTTTACTTTTTCTGGTATTGTTTCAGTTTCTTGATGGCATAACAGATAACATATGACCCCAGATATGCAGTACACATCCTTTTGTGGGAGGGCATTCTGTAATAATAATGTTTGTTGTATGTGAATCATTATTGATTACATATGTAATATAATGTGAAACATAACCATGGTTATTTTAACACAAATACTGCCTCAAACAATGAGAAAGTACAAAACACGAGTTATCTAATATCCACATCTGTTCAAACTCATGGACAGTATATTGATTTAAACAACTATAATAAAAGGTTAAATTAAAAAGGTTAAATATGGGCATGTACACCCAGCTACCAGCTTTGGCAGGAAATGGTCAATATTGCCAGAAATTGTTCATCTCAGTAGAAGATAGACCTTGATACACAAATGGTTAAGGTTAGGGAAAGCCATTTGTCAAGGTGATGAACCCCAGAACACAAACATTACTGCTGCTCAAAGTTGGCTTTTGGCCGAGGTTAAAAGTGTGTGAGCTTCGAGCGCAGCCATGTGGCTTTCAGAAACAGAAGAAGGATGACATTTACAGACTGACTTGAGGTGTGTATACCTTAATTTAGTTTATGTTTCGCATTTTGATTTTGCATATTCCACTTGGATGCAAACTGATAGCGAAGGTACAAAATTACCTCCATCAAGTCCCTCCATTTTTCTCCTCTTACTTTGTGGAAACTTGCTGGAGGCTGCTGCATATTCTCCAAGACATTTATCCTGAATATCAAACACATCATGTCAACTATGGGTTACTGGAGGAGTCAGGAGCACGTAGATATACCAGTACAGACAATAGATAGTGGATTCCTCTGGCTCACATAAAGCTAACTGCACCCTGCTGTTTCAGTAGGTAATTATCACTTCCTTCCTTGTTAAACTGATGAGTCAGAGCTGCAATTTCTTCTCATTTTCACCAGTGTGGCATGTACAACTCCTAAGGGTTTACTGATGACTTATGACCTGTGAGGAGGTGAAGCAAGCCAGCTGTTGCCACACTGTGAAATAAGAGCAGTGTGGATGTGCAGCTACATCTATTCACAATTGGATTCCCACTACCACACATGTGATGCAGTAATAAAAACAAAGGACTTTGAAGTGGACGTCTCATTAAACCTCAACCGGCAACTCTGCACAAAAAATGGAAATGATGGGGACGTTTCTTCCCCTGTCTGCCTCTCTTTGCTCTCATCCTCTTGCTGGAGGACAGAGCTGCTACTGAACAGGGCAGTGGGGACTAATGGTTCACAAGGGGGCTGGTGGAAGTGACTTTAATGTCATGCAGGAAGCAGAGAGCAAAAAAGAGAAAAGAAGTGAAAGGGAGGAGGAGGGTGCTGATGGTAGCTTTGGCCCCCGGGAAGATTCATCAAAGGAGCATTTGTCGCAGAGACCAGCTGGGAGTCTAATCAGAGAAAGAAAACTGGAGTTTGTGTGTGTGTGTGTATTTTGAAGGGTTAGAATGGAAGGGTTGCATCAGTATTGACAGATGAACCAGCTTCCTGTGGAATGAATATAGGGCATTCATCAGGGTGCAGCTGTTTCTCTCTCTCTCTCTCACTGCCTGTCTAGGAGTGTGTGTGTGTGTGTGTGGGAGAGTGAGTTGTTTTAGAGTGCACAGTTGTTGCAGGTTTAAGGTTCGGATTGATGAATGAAACTCTACAGTTGTTTGGGCACCTGTGCTGAGTGACAGTAGCTGATTGTGAGTTTTGTGTGTGCTAGAAAGAATGTGAGTCAGACAGAAAGACAAATACAAAAAAAAAAAAGAGCGTCAGTTTTCTTTATTTTGTGACAGAGAAACAGTATTTCTCTTTCAGGACTCAGGAATGCAGTCATTTACTGACTTTTTCACTCAATATTGTGAAGAATAGGTGATTATATTCTCTTTTACTCCATACAGAGTAGCTGGCAGATATGTTTTATTATCTCCTGACTCAAACATCAACATGTGGGAAAAAAAAGCCTTATTTTGATTAACATTTTTATTTTGATTTGGCCATAAGCATGTTTAACCACATGACAGGTCAGCTGACATTTCCCTGGTCTTTGCACATCTACACTGACACACAAAAGTCACTGTAAAAAGTCACTTAAACTCACTCTAGCTTGGACAAAAATGATGAATCTTCTTTGCCAGTCTTCCAGGCAGCCCCGCTGCTTTTGCGCCGTTTCGTGTTGAGTGTTCTAGACAGGTGTGAATACTACAGGCTTGCTGTGTCACCTAGTGCTGACAGAGAACGTCTAACAGGTGTGTGTGTGTGTGGTGTCTCCTGTCAACTCTGTGTCTTTCTGTCCCCACTGCTCATGGGCCTCCACCTCCCAACAGCTGTACAATAACTAAGACATATTGCATGCCATCATGTTGAAGTTACTGTAAATATAAAATAACTCAGTCTGAAAATATATTATTGCTGCTCTATAAGAGAAAATATATGAATTGAAATTTGCCTTGTACTGAATGTCCTGGTCTATAAAGTAATGTCACAGTCACTTGTCATTGCCCAAAAATGAAATTTAAAAAAATCAAATGCCGGAAACCTGCGATGGTGCTGCTCACATTACTTCCAGTGCTAAGACACGTTTGTTTAGTTGCTTAGATCTTTTCCATCATTAGGACTTCATGTACTTCCCTTCTTAGAACTGTGACAGCTGTCAAATTTGAAAAAACATCAGTACTTTACAACGGCAGACAATTAAAAATGTATAACATGGAGAGAAAAGAAATGTTAGTCTCAGTTAACGTAGCATTGCTGCTAATAGGAGAAAATGTAATGATTGTCCTGCATGTGTGCAGCTTTGTCTTCTTCGTCTCTTGTTAAACCTCACTGTATTTTGATTTTCATTTTCTGTATTGTTGTACTTCAGTGATGTGAAGGCAGGAAAGGTGGTCTCCCTGCAGCAGACACACACAAGCACACAACGTCCAATCCTTTCTTTCTTTTCACAGACGCTTTTTGAAGGGAGTTGACCTTCCTCTGACCGGGCTTCCTTGTGGACCGATCCCTGGACATGGCAGAAACTGTATTTTCACACAATATAAAAAACCTCCCACCTTCTTCTTCTGTGTGATTCATGCAGAGAGTCTTTGTCTCAATGCAAGAATAACTCCTAATCCAACTAGTCTGGGAAATGTTAATGTGTGTGTGCATGCACACGTACTGTATGAGTGTGTGTATTCTCATGCATAGCATGTGCGGGTGTTTTTATATCAGGATTCACTTTGAAACAGCAGAATTCTGTTAGCGTGTGACTGTGTGTGTGCCCACCCTGGGAAATGAAAACGCTGACCCAATTTAATACACCTGTGTCTCGCTGCACTCTGGCCCAGCACTCAATCGCACACACAAATACACACACCTCAGTCTGACTCCAGAAGAGTATAGCTCTCCAAAACCACATAATCCTGAAGCACTGCCTTGGCTATACAGATAAATCCAGTTAATTCAAATATAGGAGGTGTGTTTTTCCCATTTTTTTTCGTTTATCCCCCCATACTTCAAAATCAGAAAAAATAAAACAGTGAAGTTATAACTTCTAAGGAGATTTTTTATGAAATTCACATTTTTTCATTTGAACAATCAAGAGTGTGCAGATGCTTAAGCAGGATGCTTCAGAAGTAGATTTACAATCTTAATTATAAAACAAAGCTGCTTGAATTTAATCATTTAAAGTCATTTAAACAAAACTATTCATCTGCAGGTGTATCAGGGCACAGAGAATATATTCATTAATACAGTATATGGTGGTAACAGCTGCTGTAAATTATTCTAGTTTTATTTGTTTATGCGTTCATGTTTGTGTTACATGTCTGCTGTTAAGAATGTGCCTCCGTACTGGGTGTGTTTCCCCTCAGGCTGAGCTCCTAGCATGCTCTTCAGGTCCTGGTGAGCCGCTCTGTGCTGGGTGGCCTCACACTGAGCAGTAAGGCGGTAATGAACTTCCTGCCATACAACTACCACACACACACACACACAAAGACATAATCTCATCCACATCCCGGAGGCACAAAGAGATGTCACATTAGCATGGTGTTATCTTTTCTTGAGGGCGTGTGTATCAGTATGTGTGTGTGTGTGTAAGTTCAGGGAGACAAATGACTACATTGTCCATGGATGTGTACTTCCTCTGCGTGTCTGTAATTAATCTGGGCATGCGGCGAGTGTAAACATTAGGAAGCACAGTGTTTTTTTTTTGTTCTCTTCCTTTTTTATCAAATTAATCTGTCTTGTCAGATCTGCATCTGTACTAAATGTGGCCTGGCAGGGCATTTATGAATGTGGTACCACAGACACACAATAACACAAACTTACTTTGTTCCAGTTTGCATTGTTGTATACATTAGATTGTTTCGTCAAAGAATGAACTTTTTTGTAATGCTTCAGCTTTTCCACCCACAACATCAAGGTTTTTTTGTTCAGTGACGTGGATGGAAACAACTGTACAGAGATTCAGATCTGTTGTGTCTACAGTCTCTTTCCAAGGCTGAATTTTATGGAAGGTTTGACTGCATCAGAGGTGCAAAAGATGGATGGCCTTCCTGTGGCTGCACACTGAGCAGGCTGCAGCCACACACCCTGCTGTACTTTCAGTCCTTTCTCACATCATTACACTCACTCATTATTTCCTTTTAATATGTAACTAAGAACTCCTATAATGCTTGCTATACACTCACCTGCAGCTTCTCTCCAGGCCTTGTCCCCTCCCTGGGACAGTCCCACTTCTAAGATCCAAGATATCTCATTTCTAATTGAAGCTGACAGCTACATCAGTCTCTCAGCTTGGTGTAATGTAGTACCAAGTTGTCGCGTCTTTACTCAGGTGAAACCACAACCCGGTGAGCACATGAAAAGTTTAATATTACCCTGCTAATTATTAGGCTGGCGCATCTAGGGTCTTCATCAATATGGCTGTTATTGGCACAGGAAGGAGACATAATTGTGCCATAATTAGTAAAACGAGGGAAACTGGAGCTTCACACCTCTTGCTGATTTGGTATTAGAATGTACTGCATGGTTTTGTTTAGATTTTCGTAACTAACGATTCATCCATTACAGGTCTGTAAAGCAGTTGCTTACTGTGCCAGCTACCTGTGCCATCTAAGAGAGTCCCCTTGATTTGAGCTGTAATTCATAGAGGCAGTTGTGTATGTTTGGAAACGTCATGGTGGCAGTGGAATAAGAAGATGTGGGAGTGGATTTACACATGAAGAACTGACGATGGCAAGAAAGAGAGAGCGGGAGGAGACATGGGCTCATATAACAGACACTCTACAGTAAACAGTAAATTCACATGAATTAATTAGCTTCATTTTGCAGCTGTGGGGATGCAGATCTGTCATTTTTACATCAATAAACATTTGGACACAATCCCAGTGTCTCAAAGAGGACTGTTTTGGACAAACAAACTTCACACAGTGGTTCTGCAAGATGTATAAACGTTCTTTGTACTATGTAAAATGTTCATGCTCTTCTAAGCTGGTCTGCTTTGGAGTCTTTTTCTTGTTTATTTAGTTATTCCTTTTGATTAATCAAATATTAATTTTATGTTTCCTCTTTCTCAGAGCCCTAATATCATATCTTCAGTTTGGGATAAATGTTGAATCAAAATTTAAAGCGTCAAAGATACCAGTGACTTATTATTATTGCAATTATCAGTGTTTTTTTTTTTCCTTAATCTGTTTTAAGGAAAACAAATTAAGCTTTTAGCTCAAGTTCAAGCAGGAAGACACCTGTCAGCCAGCTCAGGTTGACATCACTGTGAGGTTCCTCCTGTTTATTATTAACCGATAATTTCACTGTGTTCTGCGTGCGGGAACACCTATCATCCAATCATCTTTCTAGCCATAGAATATTTAAACCTTCTTACCTGTCGATGATGCATTGCACAACTTCCCTCCACCTCAACCACCAGCAGTGTCAAGGCCTCATCAAGGACCCAGACGGATTTTGCTCCTGGCTGCCATTTACAGACTTCATCCTTGTACTTCCTAATTGACGGAGTGAACACCAAATATCAAATACAGTTTCTGCATTAATGTTAAAGTTTGTCTTTCCTGATTGAGAGTACATTCAGTGCAGCTGAAGTGCACAAGTTTCCTGTTACAATATCATGAAGGTAGGAGGTATGTCTCGGTTATGTGTGTGTGGGAGACTGAAGCCACAGAGGACCTTGTACATGTCTGCTCTTATCACAGTCTGCATCTCCCTCTCTCTCTCTGTCTCTGTCTTACACTTCACCAATATCTGCTTGTCCGCCTGTTCTATATCTGCTACAGCAACTCTCTCTCTCCTGTTTTTTTAATGTTTTCCACCTGTTCACATCATTTTGTCAAATGGAAAACAGGGGAAAAGGGGACAGACACAAGAACTCTTTTAAATGTACCTTTGGTGTTTGTGTTTATTAATTTTAATGCTAGGGTTGAGGTATTTCTGTTTTGAATAGTAGGCGCTGCTCTGCTTATACGAGTGCCAACGAGTGCGTGTCATGTAAACTGGTCTTAAAAGACCAAGGTTGGCTGATTTTATATTATGAAGACAAGAGTGAGCTTTAGAAATTGAAAGGATGAGTCAACATTGTTCACACTTTTTTAATCCTTTACAACAGGCTCACTCCACCTGTTCTCAATGTGCTGATCTCCTGTAAGAGAAGCCTTCTAATTAAAACCTGTAATGCGAACATACCCTTTTGTTTGGTAAGAATTGCAAAAGAATGGAGCACATTGCAAAAAGAATTCATATTAACAAGACACTACAGATGTAAAACATCTTGTAAGTAAAAGAAAAACAACAACTCAGCAGTGAACATTTTAAAAGGTTTGTGAAAATGTTAACATTTACTGAGCTCAACAAGATCAATAGTGTTTCCAAAGTCATTAGAAGTTGAGATGCACGAGATGCAGCTCTGCCGGCGCAGATAAATGCAAACATAAAAGAGTTTAATTAAATGTATTACATTTGAACGCAATACTTCTCCTTTAAGCATGTTTGAACAAACTGGAGGAGAAAATAAGGATTGACATGCATACGTAAGATAAGCAGACTTCAAAAACACATCTGTGCATCTAATACAATCATCATGAATCACTGCTAAAAATAAACCGTAACACATGGATGTGGTTGCAGAGCATGACAAAACAAATCAACAACAAACAACAGAAGACAATAACATCCGCCCTAACAATAACTGGGAGTTTTCCATGAGCTATGTTAAGCACAGCTTATCGGCCAATCTGCTTTCTCTATCACACACACCCACCCACACACACACTCACACACACTCACACTTCCCCATCCCATCTTGTAGGCCTGGGGCAACTTTTCATTAACGTTGTGGTATTACTTCAAACCCATTAAAATAGGACCCTCCTAATCTAAATCCAATAATTTGTGCACTTCTCCTTCCCTCCACTGGCATCATGCTTTCCTCTATCTAACCCAATACTAAAAGAGAAGATTCATTATCTCTTGTTTGGACAGGGATTATGCTGATCGGGGCGGCTTAAGGCAGAAGATATAAAGACTCTTAATAAAATTCTTCAGCCGTTGCAGCAATGTGCCATCTAATTTAAAGCAGTCAGACCCCTTAACACTCACACACACACACCCTTCCATCACCTTCTCCTTCTTTCCTAAATCTCGACATACCATTTTCTCGTATCCATTTCAGTCCCTCTCAGATCATCCCTTTTTCCTCGTCTTTTGTTACTAAAGCCTACACTGAAATGTTAGTCAGGGCCAAATTTATCATCACACTGACTTTTAAAAAAAACTTTTTACCTGTAAAATGTCTATATTTCCTCACTAAAACCAAAACATTTAATATTTGTACATTTGTATCTCAACCACAGTGCTGAAGGTTCCCAACAATAACCAAGTAACTGACTGATGTTGGTTTTTGAAAAGCAAAAGAAGATGATGAGGAAAAGTATCAGACTAG
>JAUBNQ010000014.1:9301040-9324135 GCA_032353495.1 Ctenopoma kingsleyae
TCTGGATGCAGCAGTACCTGCAGACTGTTACTGTGTTTAAGGGGACATCTGAGACACAGAATGAGCTGCTTGACTACATGTTCTCAGTTGAAGGAGAGACATGTGAAATTTACTTATAAATAGTAAATGACAAAACAGAAAACAGAGACTGTGTATTTTCATGTTAATTTAATATTTTAAAGCAGTGTGATGAATTATAATGGTGCTTTGGTTTATACTAGTGGTGATATGTGGTTAGAGTGCATCTGAAAACTGACTTGCAAAAGTGTGCCCCCCAAAAATAATTTCACCAGTCGCCACTGTGCTTGAGGTGTGTAATTGGCTCATTTCACACAGGTTATAGGTCAGGTTTCCTCACCACTACTGTTGTGTTAGTTTCCAGCTTCTGTTCAAGAAGAAATTTGTGTTAACATATCAATAAACTGTAGAAGATAAATATCAACTGAACGGGGCTGTCAACGAAAAGGGAAAAAGTGAAATGGTGCCCAGGGTGTGGCATTGTTCCAAACACACCAGCGACTATCAGATTTAGTTATAAGGTTTGAAAAAAGAGAACCTGGTGAGTGAAAATGAACTAACAGGATACAGGAACATCAAAAAATAGCACTCCTTGATTTTTCAGCTGCAGCAAAGCCGAGCAGGTGGCTGCAGCTTGAGGATCTGATACCTTTTCAGCTGCACAGAAGAAAGAGGAAAGATCTACTAAAGCTAAGAATTAACTATGTCTTTACTGTTTGTGTGTTTATTGGACATATTGATGTTTTTTAGATAATATATACACTGATATACAGTTGAGTAAGAGTCATATGGAGCTGCATGTTGTTTCCTTCATTAGGATCATTAATGGGTCATTTTATAGGTTTATGATGAAAGTCTAGTGATGTTTTGGGACCTGTGAGCTTCACATGATGCTCTAATAAATGCATATGGCTGCATATGATTGTTGTGTGACATTGAATTGCCAGCGTATTAGTTCTGACTGTGTGTGTGTGGCCCTTTGACCTTAACCCCCATGTGGTGGTCTTTATCCAGCAATGCCAACTGCCTGTCTGACACTATTTTATAGTCCCTTTAAATCCACTGTTCTAGCATTTAGGTTGTGCTTCTGACAAGAAGACAAAGTTGATCACACACTGTAATTGCTCAAAGAGGACTTTAGGATGTCACACTGCTGTGCCATTAATTAATTATCCTAAAGCGCTTAGTGAAAGTCACTAGAAAGGCTTACAGTGAAGGAGACAGGGTGAATAGAGGTGAGCGTGCTGCCACTGAGTACAAGAGAAAGAACTTAAGTGACCATAAATTCATACAGTAGTTATGAGTCTCAAGAAGGCAGCTTGACTGAAAACGATGACACATACCCAGAGACTTTTTGTCTCATTTTATAGAGGAAAAAAAATACTCCCATTGAAAAGCAGCTAATAAAATAAAAATGGATGAAATGCTGTGTTTGAAGTCTGTTAGTGGGTAGCTTTTGTGCGTTTGTGTGGGTGTACAATTGTCACAGTATCCCAGTAACACCTGTGGGAATGACCTGCCTTCTGACAATGGAAATTATCCATATTTAATCCTATATTCTCTGCTTTTCTTTTCTATTTGGACTTTTACTGTCTTCTTCTCCTTTTTAACATCATATACAGTAGCTATGACTAATAGGCACATTTGACCACATTGTCCTTTTTAGTCCAAATAGTGTGTATTTGGACATGTAAAACCAGCTTGTGATGTGATTTATATAATAAATACTTCACCTGAAATTCAGGTTAAAACTGAGCTTGATACTCAGTGATTTGCTCAAGAACACTTGAGTTTGAAGTTGCAAGGATCAAACCAGTGACTTGTCAGTTACACAACAGTCGCTGTGATCATCTAATCACCCTCTCCAGTTTTAGTTTGTATCACCTCCTAATGTTCGGACTCTCAGATGTCTGCTTTTCAAGGCCACGTTGCCTTCATTTGACTTTATGCAGAGGACTGTGGGGCCATGAGAGCATTTGTGCTGTTTGATGTAACAAGCTGACCTAATTACCCACTAACAAGTTACACTGAGGCACAGCTGAGTACCAACATTTACTCCAACTTCATTGGTCTTGCTCGTTTAGTAGACGCTACTCTGTGATAGGCTGTTGCCAGGTTACTTTTAATTACAACTGAACAGATTTCAGTTCAATTCAAATTTTGGTTTGCACAACAAACTTGCAGTTAAAGCATTTTGAAAGGAAAGAATGTTAGCAATGGCCATCTGATATTTGATGTGAATTTTTTTCTATTACGTTAATGTTTGCAAAAGAATTTACATCAGCAGAACCAAAAGTATGACCTGAGTACTGTCTGTCTTCATTTTAAACGTTGATGATAGACACTGTTTCAGCAAGTCATCCATCCTAAACATTAATACAGGTTGTCTGTCCACCAAAATTACAATTACTATGGCCACTAGAGGCCTCTGACACTAAAGACTCTAACCCTATCCTATTAATCTGTTGTTTTGAGGCATATGCTGAAAAAACAGATGCTGTCTTACCTTACAACACATTTTATTTTGGGAGGACAGTTTGCCAGTACAGGTGCCTTAAACCAGACATATTAACAGAAATGCTTATAGTGGAGTTTTAAATGCTTGTTTTTTTTACACAGTTTTCACTTAAAATTGCCACAGCAAAAAAATCACACCCTACTGAAAGTTTTATAACTTATTTAAAATAATAATTATCCACATTAAATTCTCTTTTCCCAGTGGTTTCAGAAACGTAGTGTAAAGGAGGACAACTTTCTGTGTTACCTCCATTTCAAAGTTTTAAACATGTTCATCAATAATTAGACATGAGGAAGGGGAATTTGACTGGCAGAGATCTCGGGGCATAAATTATGTGTGGTAAATGCTCATTACAGATATCAAATGTAGCTTAGTTTCTGGTTTGACCACGTGTGACGCTTATATCAAAACAGAAAAAAATTATAAAAATGGAAGGATAGGAAAATTTCCCATCATGTCAAAGTTATTGATGAGCCTCAGAGAAGAGCTCAGGCGGAGGATTCAGATGCTTTCTCTCTTTACTTCCTTCATTCATTCTCAGTTTTCCTCCCTTCCTTCCCCTCTATGTCATTTACCCCTGACAGTTTTATTTTTATGTTGTCTATTACTCTCCCAGTTCCTACACGCTCTTCATTTCTACAAGAGGATGCGGATGTCTTCTTGGCTGCAATTGAACAGATGCGTTCATTACATCACCTATATCAATATCAGCTTCGAGAAAAAACTTCCTTAATGTACAGTTTGCACAACTCAAATACTGTAACATTTTAAATCATGTAACCCTCTAAAGTACATCTACTCTGACATGAGGATGCACAGATACAACAGACACACAGGTCTCTAGGGTATAAAACCCAGTGTAGGAGCTCATCCCGTTTTACCTTTTACCTATGTGGTCTCACAGCATGTTCTCATCCCACAGGGTCACACAATGACGCTTCACCCTTAGTGTCTCATTCAGTACTGATGCTTAAAGTACTTTAACATCACTAATTGACGCACTGGATGGATGACTCTTTGACGCCGTGGGAATGACGGCCTGTCTGACCTCTTATCATGAGAACAATAAATGACCAGTTTCAGGGTGGAAACATCATGATTTGATTGGCTTTATGCACAAAGACGACTGGGTAAGGCACAAAAATTCAGGGTTGGGTTAAACTAAAAGTTAAAGGGCCTTCCTGGAAGAACCTTGTTACAACACACGTTTCCCACTGTCAGCTGACATCCCTGTGCACCTTAAGCTAAGGAGTACCTTTTGCGTTGATATGCGATGGTCCTGGAGTGAGAATGGACTGACTCGCTTGTGCATTCTTCATTTCCTTTGGGATTTCCTGACCCCCTCATTCCTTCAACTCCTCTTTGAACCTTCAGGTCAAAAATGGTCCATTTCTGTGTTTTCACTCCATGTTCTCCCCTTTCAGAATCAACCCCAAGAAATACTTCTATCTTATTCAGTTCTATTTATGCCTCTTTGTCTCTATTCTCCAGCAGTGCCCACCACTCTGTCCCCTTTCTCTGGTGGGGTTTTGTTTTTGATGAACTGCCTCCTCAACTATTTACATCCTGCCCTCTTTCTCATCACTTTCAGAGCATAGTGAAATTCAATATGAATTGCTGTCATTATTGCAAGGACAGGGTAAGAGAGAAGGATAGAGAAAGTGAAACAGACAGAAAGAGATAAATAGACCAGAAAGGGAAAAAAGATGCGGGAAGAGGAAAGGATAAAATCTATATTTGCTCCCTCTAACGTGCCAGCAATAACCACAGAGGCCAAGCTTCTCTTTTCAAAGCGGTCTAAACGAGGGCGCGACTAAAAGCCTTGAGAGCCTTTCAGCCAGGCCTCACCACAGCTAGCCTGTCAATACAGCATGGCCACAGGCTCCAAGAGAATAAAAAACAAAAATACAAAAAAAACCCCCACACACCCTGAAAGCAAAGCAAGCCTGATATACAGTTTCCATATTCTCTTGACTCTAACAGCATGTGCGTATCCCGTCTGAAATAGAAGAGATACGGGAGCATTTAGAGGGCAGTTTATTCCTGAAATTACACACAGACAGAGGGGAAATGGACCAAGGCAGGTAATGAAATTGCGGGGTGGACAGGGATGAAGGGGAACATGTATGCGTTAGTCTGGACGGTGAGAGAATGGACAAGGAAAAGATGTAGTGGAGTATAGCCATGGACTGAAAATAATGCTTTACTGCTTACTGTATTAAAGGCATGATGTCCTGTATATTCTTTGTAAATGAAGACATTTCTTGGAGATTAAGTGATGGACAAGCTATTAGTAACACACCAGCATCTTAAGATGAAGAAACCTGCTTCTTTGTAGCTATGCAGTATTAAAATAACTGTTTATTTGAGATTGCATATTATATGAAATAGTACATACAGTATCTTTCATGCTTCAGTAGTGTATTGCTTTTTATTTTCCATTTTCTATTTCCTTTAAGTTCTCAGTAATAATAACTCTATCCAGCAACAGATGTACATAAAAATATGTTAGTAGAAGGAAAATTATTACTTCATGAAAAACGTTTTTTCATTGCACTTTGGTTTATTTGTTTGGAGGTGCGTCAGCTCTCAGAACAGCTTGACAATGAGAAAAGAATACATCTGAGGCATGTGAACTCAATAAAAAGACTAAATATGGCAATGGCAGAGCTACCCGGTCGCCAAATAGTTAGAGCACATACTATGTACCCGCATGTCCCGGGTTTGATTCTGGCTAGGGACCTTTGTTGCATGTCAAACCCTCTCTTAATCTTTTCCACCTTTCTTTTCTGCCTCTCTGCAACTCAATGCTAATAAAGGCAAAATTTTAAAAAAAGGCGATGAACAAAAAGTGATATCAATATTAGACATTAATATACAATTAGACTTATTTTACATACAACAACAGCAGAAATTAAGATATTACTTTTTAAGGCATTTTTATTCATATTGCTGATAGTACTCACAAGGAATCTTATAAAAACTAAATTTAGCTACTAAATTTAAAGCAGAAATTTGAGTTTACTCATTATTGGCAAGAGAAAATAACCTCCTGACCTCATCTTTGAACTGAAAACATGCATTCCTGTGTCACAAACCTGGGACATACTGTACATGTGGATTTTTCATTTTATAGAGTTGCATAATGGGAGGATCCAAAGTGACCGTTTTTAAAATCCTACTTTTGCATTTCCCCAACATGGGATGTATGCACAATCTTTTTGTCAGTATATAGTACAGCACAATATATAGTACAGTATATATTTGATATAGATATTTGTACAGTATGTACATCTTCAGCCAGTATATACGTGACAGTTTTTTGATAAGCATCTCCGGCCACAGTAAATGTGCTAGTTTGTGTAATTTTCTACATGATATTACATAGATTCAATATGTGCAGATGTATTATTTGTTAATTTTATATTTATTATAGTTTTACATCAACACTTATTAACTAAATGATAGTGGACATATCACCACAGTCCAATAGCTGACCATGCAGCATATTAAAGATTAATCGCAAATTTCAGGTGCCTTGAATTTTTGCCCTCTTACAAAAATCTCTGATTAAATTGTCAGACCAGGAGCATTTGCTTTTCTCTTTGTTTATTTGATGATGCCACAAAATACATTTAAGATTTTGCTGAAGCACTGAGGATAAACATAATAATTTATTCATTCTTGGTGAACTGCAATTTGAAAAATGTAAATGTGAGCTGTTAATGCTGTTACTAATGATCAGATTAACTGAGAGAATGCAGCTGAAATGTAATTGTAGGTGACTCCGTGCTGAAGGCACTTTCATGCTGTTCATCCCACACATTGCTGTGGCCACTAGGGAACTGAGCTGATCAATAACAAGTAAATGATAAACCCCAGACCTGCTTTTAGCTTGAGGATTACTGTATATTTACTATTGGCTTTACACTGAGAATATCTTGTTCAAGTGCCACTGGCAATAGTGTGCAGATGGCTGCTGTGGTATACTTTTAAAAACAATATTGTGACACGGCAGCTGTAGTATGGGTCAGTGGTTCTGTGATGCTGCTTCGATCTACAACAGATGGGCCCTGCAGCAGCACTGGAAATCCCCTGGTATTCCCACAAAAAAACAAAAAAAAAACCAAACATTGAACTGTCTACCTCCATTTTACATCCAGCAACTGTGTTTATTTGAATAACTCCTCTAAACCCATTATCTAATGACATGACTCAATGAGTCACTATACCCTAGATACTGCTGAGGGAGAAACATTGAGCTTTTGGCAGAGAGCAACTCAAATGCAGTGGAAAAAGGAGTGTTACAAATGAATTTCAGAGGACTGGAATATTGTAATGATCAGACCTGCATACGTGTCTACAAGGAATTATCTTGACACACTTACTAACTCAAGTCATTTCTGAATAGTCCTTACCTTTCTGCAAGAGGATTTGTAAAAGTTAATGGATTTTCACAAAAAAATATGCATCTGTTCCAACACTTGATGACTCAAATGCTTCATGCTTACTGGACTCTAACCACATCCGGTTGAAGTTTACCTTGAGCTCACCAGAGAGAGTTTAACCGTTAAATATAACTCTCTTGGGGGCCATGACCAAACAGATGTGTGTGGGAGGGCCTTATGACAAAATAAAAATTGTTAAATGTTAAATTAGGAGACTAAGATGCATTTGTAGTTAAAATGTTGACAAGACACAAAATGAAATTTTTAGTATTGTATTCCTGCATCTGTGTCAATTTACCACTGTGCAGCTCTAAAATTTCAAATGCTGTTATATAGAGAGGACTGCTGGAGCTAGCAGAAAAACCAAAACATGAGTCATTAAAATCTTTTTCCATCCAAACCAATCAGTGTTGCCATTTTTTTGTCTTGTACCATCAGTGACAAACAGCGGTCAAAAGTTAGAGCTCAGACAAACATTTAACAGACTATTTGCCAAATATGACCAAAGAAATTAATGATAACCAGTCTGTCTTAAGATTTACAACAGTCACATAAATAGCAAGGCAACTGATCAGGAACAATTTGTCGGCCCACAGACAAAGATGAAAAGCAGACCATAAGTTTAGTTTAATTAACTGAGATGGTCATCAGGGTTTGCTGAGGAAAGCTTGATCTTCCTGGTCACATGGCAATAAGAGAAATGCAGAATGGCTCTAATGCAATGTAATGTAGTTTAATGAATGACAAAAAGGCCCCATCTCATTTCTCACTTTTTACTATTGGTTGATGTTCGTAGAAAGCCAAACATAGAAAGATGCATCAAACCACAGCATCTTTTGCCATCTGCTAAACATGAATGATCTGACTGGGCACAGGCTGTGTTGTTCTTGCAGCCATTAGATCCAGTGATTACACTGCAGGGTCACATAACAGCAAAGTAGTAGGAGGCCATTTTATGGGACCAGATGCACCCTATGATGCCAACACTGCTTCACCTTATTGTTGTGCATATTCCAAGATGATAATGGCTCCATGCACAATGCTCAACAAGGGCGATTAAACACCATGATAAAGTAAAAACAACTCATGTTAGTGAATGAGAGTAAAAACAGTGTCATTCTTCTCAATTCTTCAAAGAAATACTCATTTCTGTTGTTTGATTAATGGTCCAGTGTTTCATTGAGGAGTTCCCATGAAACAGTTAAGGTCACAACATATTAAATGGGTTTATGCGGAGTTTAGATTTTTTTTTTAATGTAATGTGAAGCATCTGAGTATAAAAAGATATGAAAAGTCTTTATTTTTTCTCTCTGTGACATTTCAAAGCTGCCCAGTTTTGCTTTTCATTCATCTCTCGTCCAGTTCATGAGTTGAACAGCAAATAGCTGAGATTTTTCAACTTTTTTTTTTAATTTCCTCTCAATTCAGTTGGGGGCAAGATTGAAACAAAAAAATCCATGTAGGGAAAAACACAGAATTCATCTCAAGTCCAACATGTTGTGTTGACATGGCACCTTGACCTTCCAAGAACAAAACTGCCAACACAACTCCTGAGATTAGTCATTTTTAGTGGGAAGGGAGGCAGTACATGTTTCAATTGATGAAAATGTCATCAGGGACAAACCTATTTTCCTCAGCTCTGTTGTAGATAAATATTGTCCCGTCCTGTATTGTCAATCTCCCACTGCTTTCAAATGGAGACCCTACCACCACATACAGACACACACACACACACGCACACACGCACACACACACACACACATCACAGATTTCATCAGGTGTGAAACACAAAGATCCAAGGAGGGTGTCGCTGCTGGTGATGGTGTTTGTGTCAGATGTGGATTTGTCAAGTGCTGATGAATTACATGCTTTGAAACGATAAACCCTATCAATCTTCTCGGCTCAGCTTTTGGCAAATGCGGCCGACCCGACGCATGCCAAAAAACACAAAATCAATAACACATACACATCAGAAAAAGAGTGACAGCAATTCATATAAAGAGAAAGTGAGATATGGTTTATAATTCTTGCCTAACCCCACAGAGCAACCTATCTTATAATAACGTAATTGTGGGATCAGCAATAGAGTTTCAACACCTCCCCATGTTCCAAAAGAGCAAGCGTCATATTAGTGGATGATTTCAGGGCTCTGAAACATACAAACAACTTGACATTTTGTTTTGAATGAAAATTTAGTCTTGGTATACAGCACCACAGCTACTTATTGGAGTAATACATGATTAGCATTCACCAGAGAATAGAAAGAAAGTGCTGCAGGTAATGAGAGCTGTAAAATGGAGACACTTCCACAATTCTTTGGTTGACAGCAGCAGTGGGCTTTTCGACTTCCAAGTTGTGTTTATGAATCTTTGGTCTTGTAGAGGCTGATTACAAGGATCTTCTCATTAAAGATGTGCTTTTTTTTTGGCATCAGATTAAAATGAAAAGGCTTCTCTGTCAAGCGTTGCTGGGGAAACCGATAAAGTTTAGACTTTCAACCAAATGAGTTTCAATCAAGCGAGTTTTCATAGTTTCCACTGTCAGTTTTATTGGAAATGAAATGAGTCTGTGTGGTTATATGTATGTGTGTGTGTGTGAGTGCTTGAGAAATTTTGATTTAGACTGCTGGTGCATTGTAGGGGTATACATCTGTCCTCTAGCAACACAATGATATAAATGCGGGGCCCTGTGTGTGATGGCAAAAGGACATCAAGTGAGAAAGTGAAAGACTCATAGGCACAGATTTGCATGTGCATTTATATTTGTGTGTGTAAATCGGGCAGGTGGCCATCACTGGCAGAGCCTCTCTCCAAAGATGTGTCCGAATACAGAGGGACGTTGTTTTTGGAGGGTCTGTCTCTCTGTTCTTCGCATCTGAGGGCCCATACAGACCTCCACAGGCACCCGCTCCACAGTGTGTGTTGGCAAGACATTTAGTCCCATCACACTGGGACTCTCTTCCTGCCTAACACCAGGGTGTTGGGACTTTTCACACCACAGATCAGAGTCCAAGCCAAGAGGAAGAATAGGAGGAGGTCAGAGGGGTGTGTGATGAAGGAAATGGTATCAGGATAATGAATGCAAAGCTGAACAAAACATCAGGGTTTTCAGATTGGAATAAAATACCAGGGGAAGGAGAATATTAGCTAATCTAGCACTGGCTGCCCCTTGTTTTGACAATTATATTTTGTGTGCTGAATAAGACAACACATTCACATTTATTTGTAAGATCTATATTATTAATTATGGTTACATCAAATAACCGTGAATTATAACCAAATTAATAGTGCAGAATTGTATTATAGCACAAAGACATTCAATGCAAGATGTCATTATACAAATATTTTCCAAGCATCCTACATTTACAGTATACAGTGTGTGTATATATGCCGTATAGCTATACACTGAATGACACTATGCAGATAAAGTAAAGGTCAGGAGCAGTAGTCTTTTTTTTACATTTTATTTATTTATTTGTCCATTGCACAGATGAATTATGCACTTAACATTCTAGTTTAATAGTCAGTCATAATCATGCAGTATGGCAGATACTGATTACTTATTTCTCTCTCTCATTTTTACATGCTATAAATTTACAGGGCGACAAAATGTAGCCCTGAGGCAGAAACCACAGTATAATTGGTGCCATTTTGGGCCAAGTTTGGTCGGCTAACACTAAAAATAATGATTTTATTCTGAAGAATTTCAGCTGAACCTCTTATTGTTGTTGCTGGATGCCAGTAAGCACAACATGTTTTTTTTCTCTTTTAAATGAAAGTTCTCAACTTAAAGTTGAATAAAAGAAATATCTTTCTGTATGAGACACAAAATCACCAATTCCCCCACAAGCTTAAAGAAATAAATTGTGCAAAGCGGGAGGTGAGCTGTGGTGAATCAGCACTGATTATTCCTTACAGCTTGTTACCCCCCACTGCTACAGCATGAGTTGCAGGCCAACTCAAATGTAGGAGTGGACCTCTCTGAATCACAGAGTCTTATTGGAAAGTAAACACAAAGTTGCAGCACCAAGTACACCATAACATGCAATACATGTTTTCAATTATTACATGACTCAGTTTAAATAAGCTCTGGAGAAAGTTAAGACTTTTGCAATGCCACAGAAATTCAGTGATTCTTTGTTGCCTCCATTTCTGTCTGTTTGTTCATTTCTTCCAATTCACTCGCTCCATCAGATCAAGATATTCAGTTTAGAGCTACTGTTCCTATCGCACCCCGGGCTGTGGGAGCAAAGTGCCATTGCTATTGTGTTATCCTGAATTCAAGCAGGTCTGTAAGCAGTATTATTTAGCTATTCAAAGCATGACATGAGAGTGCACTGTGCGTAGTCAAGCCAGGGAGCATATAAAGAGAAGTATTTGAATATTAACAATAACAGCCACATAGTACCTTAATTTGTAAGCAAGTTAGCTTGCCAGAAAACATAAAAAAACGTTCTCTGAGGCCAGATTTTTAATTAAGAAGCTAGCCAGAGGGACTATTGTTTTCACTGTGTGGCTGAAAATAATGTGAAACTTTTCCATGCTCCTTTCATTATCCCAGCTTTTTGAACCTGTTTGCAAATTGCACTGAAACACATTTCATCTTTTATTTTTTTTATACCATCAAATTAAAATAACTAATCTATCCATAAGATTTTACACAAAAGGTTAGACTTTCTTTGTAGGACGATGAAAACACAGTATGATCCAGGAAACTGATTTGGTTTCTGAATACGCTGGGGTTATTATTAATGAATCAAATTATGATTTATGATTTGCTGGAATACAGGTCAACAAAGAGTCAAACTGAGATACAAATTCAAGTTATAATATCTCAGTTTTTCTTACATTTTTATATCAAAAGGCATTTATAATGTTTTGGTCTCCTCATTTGTTATTGGCTGGCAACAAGGGTTGCAACTTGAATTCATGTCGAAGCTGTTGCCTGTCCAGTTAACCATGCCAGAGATGTTAACCAGCTGAATCCCATCTGTAATTTAAACTTACTAAAAGTGTAATTTCAGAAACACTTGCCTCTCACCTCATTTCTAGTTGCCTCTGACCATTTCTCCTCCTTAAATGTTGCTCCCCTTTCACTGACGGCTTGTTGCACGCTTATCTGACTAATCAGAATCTCCTGCTGTTTAACAGTGTTATGCAACATTGTTCCGTAACACTAGTCATTAAGTTCAATTGATTGGCACATTCAGCAGAGGAGTTAATTGGACAAGCACTTGAATGCTAATAAGTGTCTGATTTGACAGATGCAGAAATATGTTATTAGACTGTACGTCATCATTACCTGCTGTATCCTGTGTGAAAGTGTGAATATGTCGTGTGTGTGTTGCTTGCACTGATGAAGTTCCTTGTAATTAAACTTTAATCGCAAGTATTTCTAGTATAAGTAGAAGTGGGAAAGTGGGCTAAGTTAACCTCAGAGAAAACTAAAATAGACTGGTTGAAGGGTAGACGAAGGTGTGAGGTTTTGTTGTTGTTTTTTTCTTTTGGTCGATGTCAGCATTTTCACCATCGTGTTTTTTTTTTTTTTTTAGGCTGTTAGCGACATAATTAGGGAGAGTTGTGGATACTGTGGTATCTGACCTTTTCACCTCTCAGCAGTCACGCCTTGCATTATTTCCTGTAGAGCACCAAGTTTGGTCAGGTCCCTGTGGTATTCTATAAGTTCATTAGTAAAGAGATGTGAAAGCACAGCAAATAGCTTTTTCCTAAGATGACAGTGCTTAGAAAAAAACACATGAACTCTTAGGTAGCGTTTGTTAATGCACAATAAAATATCCAATACATTATATTGACTGCAATGGTGCTGGCAGTGTGTCCACAATGGATCATCAGCAGGAAAGTGAGATCGAGGCCCCAACAGAAGAGCTCTTCAGGCAGCTCCGGGGTGGTCCAACTTTGTATGAGCCACATTAAACAATAGATTAATTAATAGAAAAATAGAAAAATAAATGCATGTAATATATCTGCTACTGCTGTCACACTATCATAATAAGTATAATAAACATGGAGGGGTGCTGGCAGTGTGTCTGCAATAAACCACCAGCATCGATGTGAGATCAGGGCTCCATCAGGGGAGCTCTTCAGAGGGGCCCAGGGCAGCCCAGCTAATCTTGCTTGTTATATTGTTTTATATTGTTTGAGTTGACTGATATTCTTTAGCTTTGAGACAATCCTAACCCCAACAGGTGAGGATTGGCCTAGTGCTTGATCCCTTCCTAGACAGCTTCCACACCCTGAGGAGGGGACCTGTTTATTAGGGCACAGTCAAGTAGTGGTCTTTGTGGAATTTGGTGACCCAGTCTGAACCTCGTCCTGGCGGGTCGGCCGTCCTCTCTGTTTATTAAAGGTGTTATGATGGGATGGAGTAAAAAGTACATAAATAAGTATATGAAGGGAAAAAAATTGTTTTATCTTTATTTATTTAAATTTAGCATGAAGAATTACTAAATTTATACTAAGAACAGCTTCACAGAGCTGCTATTTTTATCATACACTGTAGCCTTGTTACACTAGGTTTAAATATTATTTGTCCTTGTACCTGGTTCTTTCTGTCTCCTGGGTTTTCATACAGAGCAACAGACTTGTAGTCCTGTGGTTGGACCGATCAACTCTCCTCTCCAAATGGCTGGCACTCTGCCCAGTGGTAAACTCCATGCCCAGCAGAAATGGCTGGATCAATTCATAGATTGTCAGCATATGCAGCTGCAGGGATTTGAACTACGCTTGGCAAAATCCAAACGTGTCACCCTGCTGAATACGTTTAATTGATCCACTGGTCTGTGGCTCTTTCTATTACAGTGCTAATAGGCCATGTGTACAAACGAATAAACTTAAATGTAACCAGAGCCGATACTGCAGATGTACATAGAGGAGATTCATTTATAACTGGAAAGCTTTACATTACAAAGCTGTAAACCTAAAGCTAATATAAGCACGGAAACAATAAAAAAGATAATACAGAGTTCACAGCATTATGTCTAATGACAACTTTGTCAAGCTGCCACCTACTTGTCTGGCACTCACTTGTTTGCAGAGGTAGTGACTAACAGTCAATCAGTGCATATTTAAATGTAGCTGCACACTAAGTGTGGGGATAAGAGATGAGTTATCATGTAAATCCATGCAACCTTGAGTCTATCACATATGTACAGTATTTGACACGTTGTTGCTAGATTTATCCAAAGTACCGTGAGTGAGTACGCACTTCATTATCAGGTGTAGCTCCAGAGAATATGACAACTGAATTTGGAAACATCGCTACAATGAAGCTCAATATAGGATTTCAAGATTTATTGATCCCAATAGACAGCAAGTGAAATACAATGAGCGAGAGCAGTAGCTTCAGCCTCACATATCTGTCATGTGTTATCTGAGACTAAAACTAATCTTGCAGCCAGGTGGAGTGTGTGACTGTGTGTGTTTGACAAAATGTTACCGACACGTCACACCTCACAGTCTGTGCAGAAGGATGTGGAGAATGTAGGTCTGTTTCTGTCATTTTTGTTTGGCTTTTTCCTTGTCATGTTCCCCGGTGATGCATCCACTTCTGTGTCAGCTGGTTGATTCTGCTGTGTGGCCAACATCACTTGATTTATTTATGGCAACAAAACATTGTTCTCATGCCAATGAAAAAAGAAGATGCTTTGAAAGATGCAGATGTTGTATTCTGGGCATCACGTCGCATCTACCTGAGACTATTATCAACGAGCAATGTGGGAAAGGTAGGAGAGAGGACTGCCAGACATCCGGGTAGGCAACATGTAAAACAGCATTTTGGGTAAAGACTTGGTTAATTCAGCTGTTATTTGGAACCGCACAGAGATACAGTATAAAGAACAACATACACTGAGACAGAGCCTGAGTGTAACTGAAGGTGCTTTAATTAGAAACTAAATAATGAAACAGAATGGACGAGTGAGCTCAAAGAAGGAAAAAGGGCTGGTGGCCAGGCTGAGGAGGGAAGAAATGTTTCTTAATCATAGCTTTGTGCCTTGGAGCATAGTAAGTTTTAATAAATGATTGAAAACCAATCATTGATGGTGGCACATTAATACTGCAGGATGCCAGGTGACCTTTTTCTTCTGAACTGAGTGAAAAATGACATTCTGACAAGAATTTTTATTTTTTTTTATTTCTTTCCATTATTATGTGTCCCCCCCACATACAGCTGCCAATCCCTTAAGAGATTTCAATTAAATTGTCCTACTGAGTTCTTCACTTACTTTCCTTAATCTCTCTCTTGGCTTATGGCAAAGTGTGATTTTGTTTTTCCCCGATGCCATTTCCAATTTAATAGAAGTGCATTTATGTTTGCCTGTGTTATGAATTAAAATGGAGTTTTTTATGGGCAGAGGTGCATGCAGCCATGGTTGAGCACCCTTTCATTCAAACTCTCTGTACCTTGAAGGTGAATAGTGCAGTGCCTATGTGAACTCCATAAATTGAGTTGTAAGAGTTCTCCTTTTGGTGTCGTTGAACGTAAGGCTTCAGACTTGCCCTTGAGAAGGTGTTGGCTCCTGGTGAATTATAGATGCAGTCAGTCTGGGTAAGTCAATTCACTCAGAGGGTTATATTTTCTCAGGAGACATTAGACTCTCTGTGATGAGTATTATCTCCATTAGGAGAGACAATGTCATACCCATATATATGATTCATTATACAAAAATTTAAATTAAAGCCCAGCTGTTTGGTGCAACTGCTCTGGTAATGCTATAAACAAAATAACACAATCATTCCTCATATATTTCATGACTCAAGCATGACTCATGGCATCTGACAGATCAGAAATCGTTTACATTTTTTTCAACAAGGCCTTGTGGTTCGGGCTTCAGATATAGAGATATTAGAGGCTCTAATGAGGACAACCCAGAGATCTGTGGCCCAGGGAACCCATCCTCGCATTTCTCCAATACATAAAAAGACAAGTTGAGAAAACTGCCTACAACCCATCCCCGCATAAATGATGTAGCTTTTTGTGCCTGTAAACACTTTCAAAACAACCCAGCATTCCCTGGGATACAAGGCAATCTTCCACATGAAACCAAAAGACGTTTTGTTCTTGCTGCCCCTAAAATAATTCCCAGCTGACACACAGCTTATTAACCCCCCAGAAGCCGTTCGTGGGACATTTGGCATGAGGAAGGGCACAGACAGTTACATAAAAGCTAATGACGGCCTGGCATTGGACTGACAGAGCCCATGGGTGTTCTCAGCTGACTGTCTTTATATGTGTGGATGCGTAAATGTGCATGTGCATTGTTATTGTCCTAAATTAGTACATGCATCTGTCAGTCTTCAGGCCTGTGCTGATGGCCTGTCATTTATGGTTGGTTAAACACAGCTAGTCGGCCTCCTAGCTGCATTCAGCCTCGCTTTTAGTCTGATCAGCCTTTGGCGAACAAGTTGCCACCCTCTGCTGCTTACGGAAAATGCCATGACATGACTCAATCATGCTTTGTTTAAGATTAGATGATTGCTGGCGTTCTAATCGATCCTTTAAAGCTCTTGCCGCATCTGCATTGTTTTTGATTTTTGCAAGAAATAACGAAAAGCAGACTTCATTTTGTTAGGTTGCATCAGTTTATGATGGCAGAAATTATAGCTGTTACTTGGAAATTTTAATATCTAGCTATTAGCTTGCCCGTGTTGGTGACTGACTAGCTAATTAGTACTGACTACTTGCCTTAAACTCTGTGTCCAGCTGATTCTTATATTTGCTAGCAATACATTTCATGACTACAGTATATGGTATTATGCAAATTCAGTACAATGTAAGTATACAAAAAAGACTAAAACTGCATGTCCCTGGCAAAATGTCAGCTGTGGAAGAAATGTGGAAATGTATGGAGGAGCTGCATTTTCATTAAGAGTAGAACTGATTATACCTGATAATGAAACACAGTATTATCAGCCAAGGGTTATATTATTATGTAACTCTTGAGATCTTTACTATGGAAAGATAAAATGAGTTATTTGGACAAACATTTTTTTTTGTAAACATGCAATTTCAGTACATACAGAGATAATGCTACCATATACTGTGATTTAGTGTTTGCATTATGGATGTAGTGACCCGGAGCATTGCTTTTATTACAGCTTCAAGCACACTGCTTAACAGGTGGAGAAATCCAGACAGGCTTGTTGTACCTAGTTTCAGTTGCTGCGCTATGACTGGACATCACTGTTAATGACTTACCAGACCATCTAGTCAAACATATGCTGGAGGAGCACAGCCTGCCAGAGTCAGTCATTTTTGTGTAAAACTGAGTCAGCTTCTTTATTAGAGTATAAGTGGCCACTATGTGATTCTCCAGCAACATTCGGCACTATTTAAAATGGAAAAAAAAGATTGACGTAACAATTCTCCGTAATGCTGCTATATAATTTTAGTGAAGCGGTTTAGATGAAAAAAGCTGCAGCTATATTTTACTCTTGAAGATTTGAAGCAGCTGTGTTGGTTGCCGTGAATTGTATCCTTGGGAAGTGTTGTTCGCTGGAGTCAGCATCCTTGATGGCCAGGCAATTTTAGAGCCCCCATGTATCTGCCACAAAATGAGATTTTGTTTGGGCTGCATTTGTCTTACAAGCATTTCATGTTTTTTTGCCAACACTTGGAGTTGCACTGAGTTGCATCAATTTGTCACAAGATATTAGCCTGCCATGGCCCAGGTACAGTATATATTTTATGACAAGATTAACATTTCCCCCTAAGCTGCCACTTTCCAAAGTGCTTTATATTTCTGAATGCTTCCTGTACTTCATAGGTTCTGCCAATATATAGATCATGTACTGACTTTTTCCACTGTTCTTGTTTTTAATTTCTTCTCACACTTTTTACTCCTTTTCTCTCTCCCTCTACTGCCACTGCTGCCATTGACTGTCTCCATCTCAGGAATGAATTGGAATTTAAACCTGAGGTTTTAGTAGGAGGAACAAACCTGATATTGCACAGCCATAAATCAAGATGGACTACACAACCAGCAAAAACATATCCAATTTGGTTTGAGAGTTGTGTTCTGACAAGTTTGTATCACAGATGGCCTCTGTTGGGTAATTTTAAGTAGAAGTACAAATAGAAGAGTGAAATAAACTGAAGTTGGTCTGTGCTGTGATACAGAAAATACAGTGGGAAAGAGAGAAAGACAGTGATGCATGAAGAAATGAGGATGTGGAGCAAAGGTGGGGCATAAAAGAATCAAGCTGTTGCACTGAAACTGCAGGAGCTCAGTGTAGACACAGCAGGAGTCCAGTAGAGGGAATATCATGCTGTCACAAATCACAATCACCAACTCCCAGCTGAGATTGATCCGCTAACCTTCTGCTACCCAGCCTTTACACACCCTTAGTTTTTACTTTCTCACAATATAGCTAACACATTTATCTGCAAGGAAGTGCCATCCTGCCACCAGCAGGTGACTGTGTCACCAATGTGGGATCACGAGGTCAGGGCTATGACTGGAAGTGGTAGGAGAGGATTAGTGGCCCAGCAGAGGGAGAAAGCGGCCTCCCTGCAGTGGAGAACCAGCTGGTCAGCAGGCTGGCCAGCCCCGTTCCATCTGTCAGTCACCTGTTCATCCCGCTGGGAGGCCTAGTAAATCTCTCCACCTCCCGTTGCTCGCGGAGATTATGTTATTCTGATTTGGTTGTACTGTATTCATCTATGATGGAGGTGATCAACATTAACCTGCAACCTATACAAACCTCACGAAATCATTGATCATTTAATCTATAAAGACGTCAATAATGTTTTCATAGTTCTTTGCTCTTGCATGTCGCATGCTAAAATTTTCATACATACTCACACAAATTCTATAGAGGGTGAATCCCACACAGTAACGCCTCTAGTGCCACCTATGTGCCATCGGATCTTAAAATCAAATCAAATTTCAAAGTTAGTTTCCTGATTCATTGTTTTGTTGACAACTATCAGCATATTCCATTTTTCAGCATATTGTGATCCTGGAAATACCTGGTGTCACCATTTTGTTAGAATGGTGGCTAGTGTTTCCGTGTCCACTACAAGCAGTGTTAATGTAGGATTATCTTACTTATAGTTGATTAAGAACATGACATTTTTCTGTGCCTTTAAAGTTCATGTGCAGTGCCTGACAGTTTGAAAGTGATGGTAAAATGTGAGCATGATGTTCACTGAACATTTTCAAACTAAATGCCTGAATCACAGTTAGTGTAAATTTACATAAAAAACAGGCTTTGTTAAAATCTTTTCCATATTGGAGTTAATGTTCAATTCAAACATGTTTCTGAAATCTTTGAGGACTTCCCAGGAAATGTTATTTTCCCAAGTCTTCAATCACCCCAGTTCTGTCACAGCTTCTGTTTCATATCTTATCTATACCCAAGTCAGGTACCAAAAAACAAAAGATGTGTTTTTTTCCACCCTCCCTATTTGAAACTATGCTGAATTTTGTTTTGCGGCTGAATCCCTCTGACAGCTGTTGTGGGTTCCTGTCAGAAAGTGTTGTATATTTTTTTTATTTTCTAGTCTCAGTCACACTAACAAGGAGTGAATAAACAGAAGGTAGAGTAGAAAAGCAAGAGCACTAGAAAAGCTTCTGCCCGAGAGAGTCAGCGGTATTCGAGAGCTATAGGAAAGGTTAAACTTCATGACATGATCTTCTGAATTCCTTCCTTCCTTCATTCGATATACATGCAGAAGTGTCGAGGAACATTATACAGTGTGCTGAGAGTTGGAGAAGCAATGGTTCAGTCTCACTCATCTTGCTGCCTTTGTGCTCAGCACTGAAAGCTCCCGTCTCTCCACAACAATAACAGATGTCAAAATCATGTTCTCGTAAAAGTTTGTGTGCTTATTGCAGCCATCTTTGCAGTAAGCCAAGTGGGTTTGATTGAATGTGACTGTGATTGGCAGGAACTTGGCTCAATTGTTTGGCCACTCATGTTATCACATTTGAGAAGCCTGGCTATCCTGAAGCAGTTAAAGCAAGAGAGGGATATTGGCTCCTGAGTATCTGGCATCAAGCCTCTTTCAGACAGGCAATTCCAGGGGAGCAATTGTCTGGTTTAATTGCTCCAAAAAAGCAAGACGGGGAGGCGGTGAAACTAACAAGCTGTCTGCAGAATCAGTAATTTACAGGCTCTGTGATAAAAACAGATTTCCATTTTTCTATTTTTTTCTCTGTCTTTCTCTTTTGCTGTTCCAGTTATTGTAAAAAAAAATTCACAGAGTGGGTTATTGGGCTGGTATAATTTGCAGTTGTGATTTGCACAATGGGGCAGACACACACCGATTTCACTAACTCTCAGAATTATTTGATGGGCCAGAGCTGTCTGTTGCCTCATCACCTGGCCTATTTCTAAATTGGAAAGCGATGAGAATGGGCCTGCCAAGACAGCACAGTCATCTAAATATGTTATTTTAAGAAATGTTTTAATATACTACATTTGAATCTGCATCTACAATAGACATACAGAAATACAATCATTCCATACACATGTCAGATATGTGTTGTGTTCAATTAAATAATTTAAAATGTTTAAAGTAGCTGTTAATAAATCCTTTATAAAGTTTCTGGACTTGCATCAAAAACAAATTTGTTCATTTTCCCATTATGTTTATTCCACTGCAACTAAGTGAAATCTGAGAACTATTTTTTAGATCATTTTCTAAATAACCTGTATTCACGTCACCTTATTCTCTAGGGTTCATTGTCTTCTTTAGCTTCATACTTATGTATATTTTTTTGCTCATACTGTCTGTTGTAACGATTAGTTATTACACATGAAGACAGGCACTTACAATAATACATATATTGATATTTGATTTGATTTATTAGTTTTATTGATTATTCATTTAAAAATAATACATCTAATAGAAATTGAGCCCTACATTTTACTGTTCTGGTCAAACAATGGCAGCCACTGCCGGCTGTGACTGACATCACAGGGTAATATTCTGTGTGGAGTTACCTGGATTTGAGCAGCACATAACCTACATTATGTGGAGGCAGGAAAATAGCAGGCACCAGAGAGTCAGCCAAATGAACAGGAGCCTTTGATCTTACCACAAATATACCTTTCCCATCTATTGCCATCACAAAATCTTAAAAAGCTTTACTTTTACACAAGATTATTGATTGTTTTTCACAGACTCAATTCATGTTACCCAATCTGACTTTTAGATCTACAGTGAACATGAAGAAATGCCAAAATAGGGGGGGAAACAGATTAATAGCAAAATCTGTACAGTACTAAATCAATGTGCCATGGATCCAAATTCACACACAATACTGATTAGTCATATCACAGCAAATTCATGCTCACATATGAAAACAAGAAGGGGGAAATGGACATTAAGAGGTGCAGGCATGTTCACAAAAAGTACAGAGTGGGTTCATTTGTGTGTGTGTGTGTGTGTGTGTGTGTGTGAGAGAGAGATGTTGTGGACCATAGCCTATTCCTCTCCCCTCTGCAGCTGCCTCCATCCATATTCATAACCTCCCCGAGCGATAGCAGAGGGAAGGAGGGAGGAGAAAAAAGGAGTAGGAGGAATGAGGATTTCAGTTGGTCTAAGTTAAATGGAAAGGAATAAGGAGCACAGCATCGTGTGTGTTTTATGTGCACATTTGTCATTAGGATGTCTTTTCTTATGATCCTGGACAGTCTAGGTTTGCAAACATGAATGGGAGTGTAACCTAAAAGCTATAAACAAGACTACTAATGACTGTGCTATTATTATCAATCTTTCAAACACACTATTTGCAGCTCATATGAGTTCAGCTCTGTGGACTTGGCAACAATATGCAGGGTGATTTAACAAAGAGAAGGGTATATTTTCTGGTTCATAACCATTAAGGCTGCAATTAAATTCAAATGGATGTAAAAGCTCCAACACATACGCAGTGAATGCATGAAGACAGAGTCCAGTTAATCAACAGTGGTGGAGGCACAGATTTTCTTTTTCTAAATGGACTCTTTCACATTTCCTCACTTACAGAAATCACTGATCAATGAAGTATCAATGACTTCTATCAAGAGAGCAAGCAAAAGGAGAAGGAGTTACTTTTAACCACAGCAACTTAAATACGCTAATACTTGTGAAGACTAGATTGAGCTTGAGCACTACAAATGTGTCTCTAAGAAATTATGATATTAAATAGTTTTCCTCTGACAAACGTATAACAGATTTTTTTTCCATTTTTTACACTCTTTTCGCTACTATGACTGAGTCCAACCAAAGGAATGACTTCCAAAAGATGTCCACGATAACGTTTATAATTCATAATTGTTTTACTTAAAATTTATTTCAACAATTATTGTCCCTTTTTTATGATAGCAGGAGTGCGGCTGTCTGAAACGACCAAAAACAGTTTTGCATTAATCAAAAGTGGCATTTTTCAGTATATAGAGTGTGTGTCACACGCAGACATGCATTTGTCATTTACATTTCTCTGTCTCATCATTCCTATCTCTATTTCTCCATCTGTTTTATCTCATTTAAATCAAATCTTTCTCATCTCTCTTTGGCCTTGTTCAGCTGGTTATATCTTCAAAAGAATAATCTTACTTGGATTCCAGATCTTTTAGTAGAAACAGTGAGACATGCTTGAAGCAGGCTTGACATTGACCATTCTAATAGTATCACGTGTGCTAATGGCTCTTGTCATTCTATGCTGAGTTCAACGATTTTCTTTTGGCTTTCATGTTTGATTTTAATAGTTATGGAAATTATATGATTTAGCATACACAGGCACACAGACTCTTTCCACGTAACCTCTGTGGTCTACTTTAATGGAATGTATAATGTGTTTTCATGTTCTAGGCATTTAACAGTAGACTCCCTTAAGGTTTTTAAAGCAGACCCGACTGTTTGTTTGATAATCTACTTGACACTCTGTAGAGCTTCTCTGAGCTTGAGGAGCCCTGCACAGCAGACTTACAAAGTCATCCTGTGGAGGGACAGAGGGATGGTTTAATGAGGCTGAGAACAAAAACTCAGCTTATAATTTCCTTTTATAGGGCATATGCTTTTTATAAGCATTTAAACCCAGACGTTGTACTGTTTGTACAGTACCTGTTAGGGATGTTCGATATTGGCTTTTTTACCAATATCC
>JAUBNQ010000014.1:9368521-9392904 GCA_032353495.1 Ctenopoma kingsleyae
TAATAATAAAAATAATCCAATAATATTTGGAAAACTAGCATTACAGTATATTTAATGAAAGAAATTTATTTTGTATATATACCCCACATAACCTTGTATTGTGACCCCTTTCCTAGTGAGGTCTCAAAAGCACAGTCTCAACTTCTCTACTGTTTCTGGCAGACCTGTGTGAAGATTTACCAAAAGTCCAGTTGCTGCTATAGTATATGTTTGGGTACTTTTGTCACACATAAAATGTCTATTCATTACTATCCAATATTACGATTAGCACCTATAAGGATTCTTTTAAATTATTGTGCAGAAATACTTACATTTTTCTTGTTGTTGTCATTTCTGTTTTATTGTAGCCTACATGTGATAGCCTGTCTATTGCATGTTGTCTAAACCTAAACTAACATACTTATCTCACTTAGTGGGAAAACTCACTTATCATGACAATTAGAAATGATGATGATCATTATAAGCCTGTTATATGCTAAGTAGTCTGTTTTTTTTTAATTTAGATTATTTAATGATTTATTGTATTTAGAAATAGTCTCTTGTTACTGGTGACCTGTATTGTATTTTAATTAATTTCTGCATTTTTAGAAGCTGTGACATCTTAGCTTTTTCTTTTAATTGCAGTTTAGTCTATTTTCATTTCTCCATTTTTGTTTACTTTCTTTTTTAACCTCTAATCACTGGTCACTTTTCTGTTTTTTCTGACCCTTGTGTTGCTGTAACAGGGGAAGTTCCCTGGTGTGGGATAAATAAAGTTGAAGTCTAAGTGACCTGTACAAGATGAAAGCGTTACAGTTTCTCACAAGACAATTACACTATTAAAGCATAATAATGATGTATATAAGCCAAAAAAAGAGAAAAAGTTAATTAAAAAAATAAAAAATGCTAAATTGCTTCTAGAGGAGTCATTCACCATAGAATTTATAATGACCTTAAATTAAATCAGTGGTACCAGATTGTGTAATTTGACCTTCCTGGTTGCTGGACCCGAAAGCATAAAAGCTTTCTTTCCTGTATCCTTTTATCCAGTAATCCATTAATTATTTCTATACACATTTTATTTAGGTCCTATTTAGGTTTTACTCTCTTTTTATATCAGTAGGTGTAATTAGATGAGACCTGGCACCTCCGCGCCACTGGGGGGCGCTTGTCCGCAGTTAATAAATGCCATCGTGGGTTGACGAGGGCCGCCCAGCCATGTTGAGGAGTCTGTCAAGCAAACTGCAGCCCGCCATTGTGTAGAAACCAGGCTCTGTAGAGCGATAGGGGCGCTTGGCTGAAAGTCTTCAATAGCTAGACAAATTCTACGCCCTGCCGCTTTTATTTAGGAGTAAAGACAGTTACGCAGGCTCCGGGGGGGAAAGACATGTCAGCCAGCAGCCTTCTTGAACAGGTAAAGAGAGGTATTTTCTGAACATTTACGAGGGCCAAATTTCTCAGCATCGCGACGGCTAGCGAGGATAGCTTAGCTCAGAGGCAGCGGCTGTGGCTCAGTAGTGCAGTAGGCCTGACCACCTGCTAAAGGAACTGACTACTGAAAATATATCTCTTCATCTATTTTTCCCTTCCTCTCTTCTCATAAATCAAACCTTCATGAATCACCTGGACCCAATCCAGAGACCGAAAGGCCAAGCTAATAAAGGTAAGAGCACACATTGCCTTAATGTTGTATTACCGACTTGGGTTGAGTGAATGCGAAGCTTTTTTGCGTGCGGTGCGCTTTGAAATTCTTGCGTGCGCGGATGCGATAGCTTGTCTCCTAGCCTCTTGGCAAAGAGGCCCGTGTGTGTAAACCGCCAAGATTTTACATTTAATTTGTCACGTAAGAAAAACACAGAACGACGCTGTGTTTCGTTAAGTTTTTCGTCTCATAACGCTCCTCTCGCGGGTTTCTTTAGCATCTCTGAAATGGCACTTGTGAGCTGCCCACAGTTAGCATTAGCCATCTCTTGACTAGCTAGCGTTAAATGGCAACATGATACACATTAGCATCCTTTTCCTGGTTGTACAGGAATGCTATTTACTGCACTGACAATGGCGAGAATACACTCTTAATGTTTAAGTTATCTGGATTTAAGTCGACTTGAAACATAATTGCAGTGTTAAGCCACAGGTGCCATCCTCGCACGCTGACCACTTGGCTAATGTTAGCCAAGTCCGTCATGTTGAAAGGACTCTTGGCGCTCGTTAACATGGAGACGCAGCGCACTGCATGCAGCTAACAACACAGTTAGCGTGCTAACTATAGCTGGTTGCTAAGTTAACCCAAAATGACACGTCTTCCGACATGCTTTTCTTGTGTCCAAATGGGCCTCGCACCTCACCGTCGTCATGCCATTCAGACGGCGCTGTTGGATAACGCGTATTTAATAAGTTGTTTATGCTTGGACTGAACTTTGAGAGCGTTTCAGGACACGTTGAAGAATCACATACCATCCAAAAAAAGTAACACAAGCTGTAACAGGGAACAGATCTAAGGATGAGAAAACATAACCTGGACCACTGTCCTCCCTGTATTTTAAATTAAGTAAATATACTCTTTTTGTCAGTATGACCACTACCAAATGTGCATTCATTTCATATTTCATAATACACATGGCCCGATTCATCTCATTGTGTAAATATATGCTGAAGCATGCTGAGCAGATTATGTGTCATCTCTGTGACATCTTTTTGTGCTCAGTTTAGGGACAGTTCCTGTGACACTCACACATAAATAATTGCAGAGTTATTTTGTTATGTAACAAGTTGTGGTGATGCAGATGTGAAATTGCCAGATAATGTAATGTTTCTCACTACTCAGATCTTTGGAGTCACATAATAATAAGTTAAATGTCACTTTCTTTTCAGTGCAAAACGGAGCTGTGACCCAAAAGGATACTTTGAATGACGATGAGTTTGAGCCTTACCTGAATACTCAGGCTAGACAGGTAAGTTTTTATTTGAGTGTGTTTGCCCACATGTACTAATTTGCAGTTGAATCACTTAAGAACCCCTGCTTAGTTTTTATTCTAGGTTAATCATAAATGTTTTAATTTATGGACTGAGGTGAAGTTTCTGTATAAAGATGAAGTATATGTTGATGGTGTGTTTTTAGTACAGTCACTGTAAGTAAAAGGAAAAACAGTATTTTCTAGAATGACTAGTTCATTTCATAGTCAACCATAATGATGGCAGGAACACTTAGGTTAATTTATAGATGCCTTAATTGATCCTGATACTGATCTTGCAGTTTGGCTCAGCACAATCATAATATTGATAGTTGCACACTTGCTACCTTTCATACGACATACAGTTTTGGATATCATTTCTAAAACCTTGAATAGTGTATTTGAGATGTTTGATTTTTCCAGTTTTAATAAACTGGATATGGGGCATATATTGCCAGTTGCTGACAATTTTACTTTGTTGTTTGGTCTTGGTATGTGGAAAAACCACATTGGGTGTAGAACCTCTTTTCCTTTCTGAATATCAAACATGGGTTTCAGCTTTGTAATTTGACTAACAATAATTTCTTTGAATAATTTCCCTATAAGTATATTAATATACACATTTCTAGATCAACTTGGCATTGAGGTTGAGCTACGTGTGCTTCTGTGTTATGCATTAAAATGGATTACAAGTTCAGGGATTTGCAGCTGGATTTGGGAGCTTTTGTTTGTTCTTGGTGTCTTTTTATTTCTCTTCACATTATGGTAGATGGAGTTCCCTTTGTGTAGTAACAGACTGCCTGTGAAGTGGGCTGTAGAGGAAAGAATGGAGCTGGTATTTTCCTCCAGTCAGAAGAATGCATCATTCTGTTTGTCCAAGAGACTATAAATAATTCAGAAAAGTAACAATATTCAGTTGTATGCATTTACAGATCAATGGACAGGAGCAGGGATACTACAAAAGCTTGATTCTTTTAGATGCTTAGTTATTGTATTTGGTATATAATGGAAAATAATTCAGCAGTTTTGCTCATCTTTCATATTTGTCTGGCTTGTTTTTTTGGTTCTACAAGAATTAGATATACAGTTATCAAACTGCTTGTGTTAGCAATTAATACTGATAATGTTTTGTTAATTAAGTTTGTTCTTTTTAGTACATGTTTTCTTTTATAACTTATCACTAAAACAAAATCTCTTTCTATTTAGAGCAATGCCTATACGGCCATGTCAGACTCATACATGCCCAGCTACTACAGCCCCTCCATAGGATTTTCCTACTCCCTGAATGAGGCAGCATGGTCCACAGGTGGGGATCCTCCTATGCCTTACCTGGCATCCTATGGACAGCTGAGCAATGGGGAGCCCCATTACCTCCCGGACGCTATGTTTGGACAGCCAGGCCCCTTGGGAAACAACCCTTTCCTGGGGCAGCACGGTTTCAACTTCTTCCCCAGTGGCATCGACTTCTCAGCATGGGGTAATAGCAGCTCTCAGGGACAGTCGGGCACGCCACAGAGCTCTGGCTACAGCAGCAGCTATGCCTATGCTCCCAGCTCTCTTGGAGGTGCTATGATTGATGGACAGTCCCCGTTCGCACCTGCTGCCAATGAGCCTCTTAACAAGGCACCTGGTATGAACAGCCTTGACCAGGGCATGGCAGGGCTTAAGATTGGCAGTGCTGCTCCTGGTGGTAATGGGGACATGGCTCCTAAGGTTGTTGGCTCTGGCTTGCCTGGTGGGGGTGCCCTTGGCCCTGTGTCGTCTGTAGGACCTCCAAGCATGCCTCCTGTCTCCGTTGCCCCTGCCAAACCTGCCTCCTGGGCCGACATTGCCAGCAAGCCAGCCAAGCCTCAACCCAAGCTCAAAACCAAGGGTGGCATGGCTGGTGCCAATTTGCCTCCTCCGCCCATTAAACACAACATGGACATTGGCACTTGGGACAACAAGGGTACCATGCCTAAAGCTGCCACCCCTCAGCAGGTGCCTCCTATTCCCAGCAATGGGCAACCACCCAATCAGGCCTCCCCACAGCCTGGAACTACTGCTGCAGGGAACCCACAAATGCCCCTCAGCAATGGACAGCTGGTACCAACGGTTTCTCAGATGGGGCAACATCAGCTTCCACCCACCGGGCAGCCAGGTATGGCTCCAGTTCCTCAACCTCCTCTCTCCCAAGGTCCTCCTCCTCCAAGCCAACAGCAGCAACCTGCTCAACCTACACGTTGGGTCCCTCCACGGAACCGAGCCAATGGATTTGGGGATGCCAGTGGGATTGGTTCAGGCCAGTCACCGCCAACCTCTTCTGGTGTGGGTGTGGTTCCTGGGGTCCCCTCTGAGCCTCACCCAGTCTTAGAAAAGTTGCGTATGGTCAACAATTATAACCCCAAGGACTTTGACTGGAATCCCAAGCAGGGCCGGGTGTTTATCATAAAGAGTTACTCCGAAGATGACATCCACCGCTCCATCAAGTATAACATCTGGTGCAGCACAGAGCATGGAAACAAGAGGCTTGATGCTGCCTATCGTTCATTGGGTGGCAAAGGGCCACTTTATCTTCTGTTCAGCGTCAATGGGAGTGGTCACTTCTGTGGTGTAGCAGAGATGCGCTCACCCGTGGACTACAACACATCTGCTGGAGTGTGGTCACAGGACAAGTGGAAGGGTCGTTTTGATGTGCGCTGGATCTTTGTTAAGGACGTTCCCAACAGCCAGCTGAGGCACATTCGACTGGAGAACAACGAAAATAAGCCAGTGACCAACTCTCGGGACACACAGGAGGTACCTCTGGACAAGGCGAGGCAGGTTCTAAAGATCATCGCTGGATACAAACACACCACCTCCATCTTTGATGACTTTTCTCACTATGAGAAGCGTCAGGAGGAGGAAGAGTGTGTGAAAAAGGTAACATAGCTACTGTTAAATAAAGTGATAACAGATGAATGACAAGAGTGTTGGCTGTTAAAAAGAATCGTAGTAAATGAAATCAGTGTGACTGTGTGTATGTTCTTTGCATTACAAAGGAGTACAGAAACATCTCAAGGATTTACTGCTGGACTGAGAATTTGATGTGGTTGTACGCAGTATGATATATTGTGATTTTTCTTTCTCTCCTGTTCACTGTAGTGTTATGTTTTTGTTTTTTACTTGCATGAAATGCTCTGCTATAAAAACTAGTAACTGGCACAACAACAAACATAAAGTCATTTAAACTGGTGATATTAACTCAAAGCTGATATTGTGAAATGTTAACATTGAGTAGGTTACATGAGAGCAGATTTTTTTTTTAATTTGAATCGATTGGTTTGTGTTGTAGTTAAAGCTTTATCAGTGGTATCCATTTCCTTGTTTACAATGTTACAGTACACATTTGTGCAGCGTTCTAAAGCTATGTGACTTTTTTTTATCCTGTGTCTTAAAACAATTTGGTAAAACTGTCTAGTCTACTGTGTTGAACTATTAGCATCAACACAGGTAACAATAGTAAGCTCAAATGTGTATTGCAGCTTATAAAATAAACAGTTGTTTGCATTTATTGATTTGAATTTGATACTGCTTAATACTGGGATGATTGTGTTTTGCGCAGCTCTCTTGCGTGTTTTGTAATCTTTTTAAAGTACCAAAAGTATGCAAAGATAACATAACAGTTTAACTTTTAGTTATATGCCATTATTCAGCTGCTTGCTATTAGATCAAACCTTCAGTTTTATTCAAGAGATAAAAGAAACCATGCCAAGAACTGTTAGATTGATCTTTATATTAGCTGTAATTTAAGGCAAGTGGGGAAACTTGCTAAAAAATGTGCTGCTTCAGTTTTACTGTTAAGTATTTATGTCCAAACACAAGTTGGTCAGCGTTTCTATTTTAAAATATTTTGCTCATATTATGTACGATTCAACATCTGGTGATTTCTGACACTTCTAAAAGGAAAAAAAAAAAAACACCTGCACCTAATTATTTTGCACTGTTTTTCCCAGGTATTGATTAACGGGTGAATAATGATATACTTTATTTACCCCCTTGGGGAAATTACTGGCATCCTGGATATGAGAGACTTATCTATTAACAAAATAAAACCAGCAGTTTTCTTAACCTGTTGAATTATGTATGTTGGCTAGCTGCGCTGACTTTGTTCCACGGTGATGAAACCAGACCACGAACAGTTAATCTAGGTTATATTTGGCAGCTATTTCGCTACGGAGTTTGTCTTGGTTTGATTAATACATACTAAAAGTAGATTTACTACTTGCGGGCACTTTCTGCTCAAATCTATCACAAAGATCAGATTTAAGCAAGCTGATTTGACTGTGTTGATTTCAAATTGTTCCAGTTTTGCTCAGTTGTCATCCCTCTGTGTGACAGGTGGAGGTCCAAGGCAGCGAGCCATATCCCAGCAACCCAAGCAACAGGAGTCATTACAGGCTTCAGGTAACATGCTTCATCTGCCACCATATTCTGAAGCATTTCTCAGGTTTTAATAAATTGACTCAAGTTCTTTGAGATGCTACTAGCAAAATTATGTACAGATCAGAAATCTTGCTGCGAAAACGTGGCTCTGTTTGTAAATCTGAACTGTCCAATAACTGCTCTGTTCAAAGAGATGTGTAACTAGTATGGACGTTGGCAAGTATTTGCACATATGGTTTCATCAGAGAAATGAACTAGGAGATGTTATCAGTATGTGATTCAACTGTAGCATAAAAGTATAATTATTTGTATTTATATTATGGTATTGTATATAATTTTCTGTATTTTTGGTTGTGTTCTAGGAGCGCCAGGGGAGAGTCAAGTAACAGCTGGTGCTTTGGTCAAAGACTGCAATGCCCCCATCCACCCCATTACATCATTACACCCAGATCTCTAAGAAATTCTAATAGGGGTGAAGAATTAACCAAGGACAAAAAACTTAATGAAGACTTTCTTGATTTCTTTTGACTTTAAAGACTTACTTCGAACTTGTAGTAAAAAGAAAAGGAAACGATTATTCATAGGACTGCAACTAAATGCATAGCATCCTTAGGTGAAACATTTTTTGCCCCACCCCATTCCACTACATATGCTTTTTCCCTCGTATGCTGTTTTTTCCTTTGTCCTTTTTAAAATGAAAGGTTCACCCTCTGTTTTTATGGTCCAAGAGGAAGTCTGTAATGGTGACCCACAAATCCAATAGAAATTTGTAGGGTTGACTTATGGTGTCCCAAAGTCAAGAATGGGCAGTTTGTCTCATTTTATTTGTACACCCACCCCCCCAGTCCCCCCTGTCTTCTGAGGATGCTCACGTTTTCAACCAGGACCCAGTGGAGTTCCCTCCTCAGTGGATTTTCATCGTAGTCAGCTGTCGACTACGCTCACTCCAGAACCTGTAGTGTACATGCTTGCCATGCTTTTTTGGTTGAGAGGACTGCAGATTTTCAGAATGGCCCTCTATTTTGTTTTTGTGTGGGGGTGTGGAGTATCTGAAGAGGAAGAGTAGGGAAGAGGGGGGGGTTAAGAGTGTGAAAGAAGAAGAAATGTTAAGTTGGTGAGCCTTGCTCAGTGTATCATTTTATGGTCTAAAATTGGGGCCCTCTGTTAACAGTCTTCATTGGACTTTATTTACCCTCTTTTTTTTTTTTCTTTTCTTTTTTCTTTCTCTTGGACAAGTTAAGTCATCGTTGCTATTGGCTGCTTTCTTGTTTGCTTCTTCTTCCTCCGTTTTTTTTTCTAAAGACAGTGATGCGAGTGGCCTTGCCCCCACTCTTTCTATTATTCAGTTCAAAAGTAATAAATGTGGTATATTCAGCAGAACTGGTGTGCATTCCCCTTGTTTGTGTAAAGCAATTTTGTAATGCAGCGTCTGTGCATTCATTTCATGTTTTCTTTTCCTACATGTTAAATGAATGTGTTTTTGTTTTTTTTCTTTTCTGCTGACCATACTCAGCCCGTCCACTCCCTGTCCTCGGACTTCACCACTGTACCATGCATTTCTTACCTCTCTGCTTTGCAAATGCACCTTGTCTACCACAGTCCCATCATCTCACTTCTGAATGCTCTGCCAACCAACCATACATACTATAATATCACAGCTTCCACCATTTTCGGAATGTCATTGTTGGTGAGTAAAAAAAAAAAAAAACGCAAGGTCCTCTTTCAGAACTACTGGCTTTATTTGTGGCATAATAAAGATGCTCCACAAAGTCATGTATGGAGTTTTTCTCATCATTAGCTTATTTTTTCCCCTTTAGTCATGTGGGTGGCCTGTTGTCCTGTATTTATTCATGTGGCACTATGTAACCCTGTAATGTCCTTTTTATATTGGCGGTTTTGTTAATATTAAGGAGTTGATATCAAATTGGCTGCAAATTAATGAGGGTCATGTTTTGTTGGTGTTTTTTAAAGACTTAATTCATCTGTGAAAGTTAAGTGGTCATATTAATTTGACACTCTTGGGTATCAGGTGCCTGTATGCAAGGTACCTTTTCACGTGGTTTGATTTCAAATTAAGTTGTGAAAATGTTTCAGTACAAATGATTTCAGCGATGATCTGCAATCCGCCATTTTCTATTGGTCGGTGCAGTTGTACTTAGCGCAGCAGCCACAAGAGGGCGACACAGCACTGTTTACTGCTGTTCATGTGCTGAGCAGAGTCCGCTTCTTCATACGGGGTTAACGGGTTTACAAACCGGCCTCAGCATTAAGGCCGGTTTTAGTTTTTTTTTTCTTTTTTTTGTTGGTGTTGCTGGGTTTTTTACGCGTTTTCAACTCAATGACCGACAATCGAGAAAAAGGCATTTTTAGAATACTCTCTTGAGTGAGTTTAGTGCTGTAATATATAATAGTTCCTATAATGAGACCTAATGGTTTTATGTGGCCTAATGGTTGTGCAGAAGGTAAGACTAACACTGTACACGCTGGTTAAATTGAGTAAATTTACCAGAGCCATAAAATTGCACGACAAAAGCAACATAAACTAAGTCTACCACATTACCACACAACGCATACAAGTCACACTCACATTTATTATGTGCTCCACCTATGCTCAGTCTTCATGTTAGATTTTTTTGTACTAGTGTTTGTAAACATTTTAAACCAATAGGACCTAAACCAGATGAATATGATTATCTGCACACAAGTATTCAAGTATACAACTGATATAATTCAGTTAAACTAAAAAATAAGCAAGTTTACTTTTACTTATCTAAGATATGATAGACAAAATTTAACAACTATATTTGGAGTATAAAGACAAATATACAGAAAAGTCTATTTGGCCCATATTTGTACTTGAATTTACTTGATACTGACAAGTATTCAGAAATACCCACCATGCCCTTCAGCTGTTTAATTTTTATAAACAAACGACTGATGTTATAAATTCTGAATTTGTCACAAAGTGTTGTGTGACATGGTGTTTTTACCTTTTGATGAGAGAAAGTATGGTATGTATCAGTTATATAAACTTATAACCATTAGTAAAAAGGGTAAGCGGTCAATAGGCATTCACTCTCAACTACTTATCAGAGTACAGAGTACATTTCTTATATCACAGTCTTTAAACAGCCCAGTGACATGAAACGTATTTGATTTAAAATTTGAATTCACATTTTAATCATATTTTTAACACCCTGGTCATGTCAAAAGTAGGATAAAAACATACCACAAGAAACTATCAGTGTACCTGTAAGCCTGTTAAGGTACTCCCTGACTACTAGTATACTACTATATGCTTTCATAAACTAAAAAGTGGGCCAGTTAAGTCCCAATAAGAACACGAGTATACTACAACATTTCCATTTGTATACAAACGACATGTAGTATACTTGAACGTTATTTAGGTATACGTTTTGTAGGGAAGGTACCTCCCCAAGACGATGTTCACAAGTTACACCTTTATTAGACCATTGTAAGTATAAACTGTCACTGCCCCTCACCTCTAGACGAAAGGTAACCACATCCTACAACAACGGTTACAATAACAACCTAATAATGTTTTTTTAAATGACAGAATTGAGAAAAAAAAAGCCTCTGTATATATTTGCTGTTTATTTCTAGCCCACTATCTAAACTGGGAAAAGGAAATCTGAGGCGTTAACGGACGAGCATCACTCAGCTTTTTGCCACAGAGGAGTAGGTCCTTGGGAAGCACGGGGGCTTGAGTGTCGGCTGTTGAGATGGGGGTCGACGGCACGTGTCGTGTCTGCGCTGTGGGTGCGCGGCATCCACGCTGCCTCGAGGGGATCTCCTGTGACCCTTATCTGCGCGTCTCTGGGGACGCCTTTTAGACCTTCCTGGGATGCAAATGAACGGCCATAAAAGAGAGGCAGATACAGCCATCGAGACGATGGAGGAGAAGAAAGGGAAATTGGACCATGGGGAGAAAGTGGAGGAGGATGGGGAGGGGTGGAGGCCAGCACTCGCATCTCTGAGCGCAAGAAGCAAAATGCATGGATGAGATGGAGAAACACAAGTTGCCCATCAGTAGTAAAATAATTGATTCCTCAGTGTTATGGTGGCTGCAGCGTGTGTGTTTACATGTGCACAATCCGATTCAAAGACACATCCTGCGATGCGCTGGGACATTACTGACTAAATACACAGACACTGAAGCAACCTGGTCAAACTCAGTGTCCTTTGGCTGACTTCACTACCCTGTAAAACAGACACAATTTAAAGGAATAATAATACATTTTTCAAATAATTTATATATTCGTGAAATGCGTTGTGTCTGTGAGTCCATGTTGCTCTGCAAGGTCATGGTTCTGCTTTATTTTCCCCTCATTATCATAAAGCATCAATCTCTTTCTTCCATTAGTGACGCTTCACCATGTCGCCAACCCGACCTCTATTTACATGACTAAATTAGATTTCTTCTCTCTTTCTGTGCATTTTGTTTTGAAAAGCCTGCCTATGGGGTGATCTAAAAGGAAAAAAAAAAAACAGGATTAAATCTTAACGCTGCAACATAGAACAATAGTTCTGGATTGCTTTATATTATGAAAAACTAATCATGTTCATGGAGCTTGATTATTTGTCACTCTAGCACATTTTTATTTTAAATAAATCTTTACATAAGGTTCCCTATATGTGGCAAAGTATTGATCTGATGTTAGATGTTAAACTACAATTTTAGCTTTTAATGTGGAAAATAAAATGTCCCTTCTTAATGGCCTGTCTTACACCTGCCATCAATTTATCAGTATAATCTAACAGCAGTAGCTGCTAAAAAAATATGTAGGCTATTTAGGAATAAGAATATGTCATGATGATGAATGTTTTTATCATGTGAGGGGGGTCTATATGCAGTCACCTGCTCTCCATTGTGAGGGGTCCTGCACTGTTGACACACTGAGCATTACTCCCTCATTTCTCCTAGTGTCCCAATTCTATTGAGAGTTTTGAAAATGCATAATGTGTAGACAGGCGTAGGGGCCTGAAAACAGTTGATGACCTCTGTCTCAACATATGTGGCACACTTCTGCCCTCTGCATGCTCTAATTGTGTGGAGATGACAGGCACTAATGAAATGCTGTCTTGCAATATATAAAAATATATTAAAAAAAACCAAACACAGGCTTAATATGAAAGAATGAAAAATCCATTAGAATTTATATGTTTTTATAATGTTAATCTCAGTAGCCTATTTTTTATTTCTTTACTATAATGTGTGATTTTTTTGTGATTGTTTTATTCATTGTTCTGTTTGTGCTGTTTTAAATTAGCAAAAGCAAGAAATCTGCAGGATTTATTTATTTATTTATTTATTTTGCATGTTCTGCCTGCATCATCTGCAATGTAGGTCAACTCACATCTCTATCGCCTACAGCAATTTACAGCTGGAATCATTTGATGCAGCTCTGTTATGATACGAGTAAAAATGTAACTCATTATTTAAATTACTCAATGTCTTTTGGGCCTTTTTATTTTGAAAAGAAATACTCGATAGTACAAATAGAAATGTAGTCCATGTAATTACTTCTTTATTGAGATTTTTGCAGAACAAAAACGCAAAGGAGTGATTGTGAAACAACTCATAAACAGAAAAACTATTTAAAATAAAATTCAAATATGTATTTCAGACTATGAATGGTCACAGAAAAATGCTCTGTTAAAGTAAACTAAATCAGCATGTGAGGATGTTTCAGGAGGTTGTTGCCCTCTATGACATCCTAATGGAAAACCTAAATAAAAACAATAATCTCCTACAATAGCACATCATGTTCTTACTGCTATCTCGCCCTGTATTTTCATCTACAGGCAGGCGTACGCTCATGCGTAATCACACAGACCTTTGAAGTGGCCCTCTGTCACCACATGGCAAATCCCCCTGGTGTGATTCCTCTGTCCATTTGGCCACAAGACTAACACTAGTAGGCTGCCTATGGCTCTGTCTGTCCTGATATTATGAAAATGAGTATATTAGAGTTGTTCCTGGTGATTATAGTGTATTTCTCTGTGTTTTTTTCCTGTATACAATAATAATACTTATTCTAGATTTCTATTGCTTGCATTAACGGATCTGTACATGTATCTCAGGTCAGGATTAAGTAGTTTTGCCTAATAGTTCTCCTCCTGCTTCTCTGTTGCTATTAATGTTGTGGCTTGTTAATCTCATAGGATTGTAGTGAACCTCCATCTGTGTTATCGTTGCCACTTTCCTGTCCTGCATAGCGGCTTTATGGGGTTCTCTCAGGTGAGCGAAGACTGTGGCTTCTCTCTTGGCATTCACCGCGTGCCTTAATTGTATTGAAATTAAATCAAGGTCCACTGTGAACACAAAGAGCTCAAACCCAAACTTCCAAAACGTTCCTGGGTCCTTTTTATATCCTTTTTTAGCTTTCCCTACTATTATATACTTAAGAATTTTTTGCTATTTATTCTATTTGGTAATTGCTTTGTTGATCTCAAAAGTTTTTTGTCACACCATCCCTGTTTAGCTTTCTTATTTCTTTTTTCTCACCTGTGATCTCTCTTCCCTGTGGGCTGAGAGGCATCTATGCAATCCTTTCACACACCAAAGTACATTGTATGCTAATCCTACACCAACATACATTCTCCCTTTTGTAATGAAAATAGGTTTCCTATACAGACAATAAAGAAAAAAGAAACATATATGATACAAACCAATGAAACTGTGATTCCACTGACTGTACAGCTCAGAGTGTGTAAATGCCTGCATGCATTTATGGATGTGCAAGAATGAATTTCCAGCAATAAAATCTGAAAAAAATACACCTGGTGATTGTCAAAGCAGCATTCATGCCTTTAAGGCATTCAGTGTACACATACATACACATCGCATCATTAAAAAGCACCACAGAGAGAAGAGAGTACAGAGAAACAGGGAGTGAGATAGAGCAAGCGAGCAAAGCTACCTTTGTTGCACCAGAGAGAAGCAGCCCAGCTACCTGACTGCTACCATTCCTGCAGACCATCTTCCCCTCCGAGCAAAACAAAGGATGATGACTAGATATTTATGAGTACACACACTGAAGCGCCGCTATGCCTTTTCCTCACCATAGCACTGTCTCTGCTGTTCCTGGTTAAGAGCTTGGCACGGTTAAAGAGACCAAGCAGTTCTTCATTACAGTTGGTAAAGCTGTGTCGTTATCTCCCCCTTGCCCTCCCTCTTCCCGCCTACTCTCCATCTCTTCTCTACTGTCCTCTCTCTCTGTGTGCACTCTGCGCATGCAACTACAGCCATGTACAGACTGGAAAACAATATATAAATAACAAGTCTCCACTCTCTGATTAAAAACTACATACGCAAATTAATAATAAGGTTAAATACTGATGTGCAACAAAAAAAAAACATCATTAGAGGAAGAGTTCAGCTTCTTTGCCACTATGCAAGACTCTCACATCCAGAAAAGCTGCAACTGCTACATTTAACAATCAATCTCTTTTTTTTTTTAATTCTTAACCATTGCGCTTCATTCCTTACTATATTTACCTAGAGAATACTACTGTAACATAAGCAGAATAGGTTTGATCAGTTCAGATAAAAATATATCCTTCCTCTCTAACGACGAGGCAAAAAATAGCAGATGAGCTGCAGAGTATTTCCTCCTTCAGGTCCTTGGTCCTGGTTTTGTTATTGTTGTTGCTGTAGTTGTAGCTGTGACTGCGCAGCTCCATCCTGTGAAGGTCCTTGTGGGTTGGGAAGAGCAGGGGAGCAGGCACACGGGGGTGGTGGGATGGCAGACAAGGGGGCTGAAGGGATGGGAGGCAGGCAGGTGTCAGGCATGCAGTCAAGGGAAAAAGGAGATAGGGTAGCACGAAAAAACTCAGCTAAATTATACCCAGTCACCACCATTAGAAAATTCCATTTGGATCTGCTCAAGACAAAACCAAGAAGGAAGACAAAAAGCCCAAGATGTAAAATATACATATATAAGCCAGGTAGGTATATATGTATAAGGATCCAAGGGAGAAGGAGGAGGAGAGAGATAAGGGATGGACGGACGAGGAGGAACAGGCAACTGGCTCACACACAGACACACTGCGCTGAGGCGAAGGCACCGGCTTCAATTTATGCTTTCTGGTCGACACCACCCCCCACCTTGCACACGCGCGCACACACACACACACACACATGCAGACACACACAGAGCGCGTCCCGCCCCTATCTGCCCCTGTCCCTGTCCTGTCCCGTACTGGATGCGTGGCCCAGCTGATCAGTGCAGAGGGATTAGCCAACGGGGCCAGCTGGCAGGGATTACACAGGCAAAGTGGGGGAGGTGTGTATGTGTGGGGGGGTGGGAATGGGAGGGTGGACAAGGGGTGAGGAGGGTAGGCCCAATGCTGGGGGGATGGGAGGCCCTGTCTAGTCCTGCACGCACACACACATACACACACACACACACAGATGTGCATGTAGAAACTCACACATTCATTCACATATACAGCAATATCACAAACACTTTTCATGCAGATGCACATCATGTATAATGCATCAGTGCCTTAACACAATATAAAATGCTTTCAAATATGGCTTTACTGTGAATGCATGGGCTGCAGCAATGCAGACTGCAGGGGTAGCCACGCAGTAATGCATGCGATGCATCGTCTCACCCATCGAGCCACGACGGCACACGGTGTGTTGATAAAAGTATGTAAATGTGCAGCAGGCAGTGAGAATAGATGGAGGAGGGGGTCAAAAGAGGGAGGGAACCCCACGGGAGAGCGGGGCTACGCTGACAATGCAAAGCTTTGACCCTTGACCTCTCTCTGCTCCATCATCCGCGGCCATCAGTTGATCCCGGGAAATGGACAGCGGCAGTAAACCACCGTCCCCTTCGCTTTCTCTTTCACTCACACTCGACCACTAACAGCCCTGAATCAGCCAAGGCCTACCTCAACTCTTTTTTTTTTTCACCAGTCCTTTTCCATCTCTCGCTCCCTCCAGCCCTCCGTTGCTCTTTGCTGTCTCATGCCTCACTTCACCACTTAGCTCATCCCGATATCTCCGCTCCTAACCTCTCTCATTATTTTGAAATGTGTCAGCATCTACAACTGCCATACCTATCCAACTATATATTTTTATCACATTGTATTCAATTGAATTTTTTGCTTATATTGACTGTGATTCTTCATTTTACCATTTTTCCTAGAGCCGTTTACACCTGTGCCACAATGCTATCGTATTTTGTGCTACAGTGTAGCAGCCTGCAAATTTACTGAGGACTTTTAAAAACTACTGTTATTGTTTAATGATCATGGAAACTCAAAACATCATTTTAAAGTAAATATACTGACTGCTGAGGTCATTACAAAGGCATTTGCATTCATCTGTACTATACTGTTTTAATATATAGTACAGATTGATGGTATTTTCTTTCTTATGTTTTTTTTTACCTGTAATACAAGGTGATTAGAATTGTCTAGTTCAGTCACTGTTGTGATATTTGTTAGATATTACAAAAACCATGTAGGTTAAGCATTTGCATGTTTGCCCAATAGCGTTTTGACACACATTTACTTCACACTCTTTATCTCCATTTTGGTAAAACCGCAAAATATCAATTTCAGTATCATGCAGAACTACATACTGCAATGGGATAAAATGTCATAGAATTTGATATATAATTTTTCATGGAAATTTTCATCTGTTTCTAGTCTGTCCCTAAATCTGAACAAGCTATTTTGGGATAATTCAGAGACATGTTCAGTTAGTGTTAGCTGCATCAAGTGTTATTTTTTGAAAAGCTAAATGTCAAAATGTTTTGCAGACTGTCAACAACAGTTTGAGCTACAGTATATAAGACAGAGACACGGCTCAGTCCAAACACACAAACACATGAATACACATGCAACGCAACACAGATGCACACACACACACACACACACACAGGCAGACATAGAGTGAGTTCTGTAAAATCAAAGAGACATGTTGCAGGGCCTCGCAGGCAGAAAACAGCAGCACTGTTATATGGTAGATATATAGAGTCAGATGTGGTTGATGTGCAACAAATAGTTTAGATCTGTTTACATAAAAAGCACAATAACAGTGAAGCAGAGCTTTGTGGTCGAACGGTAGGGACAGCTTGGCCTTCCATTTGCAAGGTTTGGAGGGACGGATTTTAAAAATGAATGTGAATGAAGATGGTTTGATTGAAAGCATGAACAAAAAATTATTCTGTTTGCTTGATTTTTGGAATACTCCAGTTTGAGCTCTTTGCAATATACAATATATTTTAAAAATAAATTTTTGGAAAAAGGCTAAAACTTTCAAAGCATAACGAACATAATGTCATAAATGTCATAAATTTCATACACACTGTACTGTGTGCATTTCTATGTTTATGTTACACATAATACCCTGTGAATGTTAGCATAAAGAGAAGAGGATTTGTGACTGCATTTTTATGTCCTACTACCCCGTCCTCCATTTTACTTGTACATAGGAGGATGAAAGCGGGCGAACAAGCATGCAGCCCTACCAGTAGACTGCTAGAAAGATCACAGAGAAGCAAGCATTTTTTATCATACAGAAAATTAGGAAGAAGCAAGCAGTTATACAAAAAAAAGAAAACCTGGGATAGGCAGACAGGCAGGAACACAGAGGGACAGTCCAAGACAAATAGACAGTGCTCGTCCCTAGTTTGTTAATCTGATGGAGAGATTAGCAAGCAGGCAGCATTTGGGTCGGATTATCAAGTCATTAGAAAAGACTGGTGCTCCAGAGCCTCTCTCATGTGTTAATGTGGCTTTACAGATCTTTAGCGCAGTCTGTGCAGATAGTCTAGATTGTGCTGTGACTATATACAGTAGTCTTTCATGTAAATAGGGCCACATGAACCTAATGCTCCACAGCATGATTTGTTTGTATGCACATGTATTATTTATGTATGAAATACACATATCTTTGTAGCTGAGCTTCTCATTTTTAGAATTTCTAATTCTTTTAAAATGTGTATTTCTTTTTCAAAATTTCCTATTTTAACATAAAAAAAAGAACATAAAAAGATCTTTCTTTTTTATTTCAGTTGATAAACATCCACAGTGCAAAGCTTTATTGCACAACTGAAATGTATCACACAGAAATGTCCCTTGCATGGGTGAAACTAATCAATACAAATCCAATTTTCTTTTTTGTTTTAGTTGAATCAGCACTTTATGTTTATCCTAGGAAAACAGCTAATATTTATGTATACTTCTGATCTAATAATTAATTTCTTTTCATGTAAAATGCTACTTTGAATTTTTATTGAAAGCTTTTTTCCACCGCAAACTAACTTCACCTTAGATTTCAGAAATCATAAACAAAATTTGGCCTAGAGGTAGGTGAACCTCAAGACAAATGAGGTCTCTGAACATGCATCAGCACTATGTCTAACTGTTCAGCTAGTTTGTGCTGTAGGTCACTGGTGAATTTAGGGGTGTACGACCGTCTTGCACTTGCAAATCATAAAACTGTGATTTTCACTGACGACGGGATTTAAACAGGATCTGGAGGAAGCCAGAAAGCTTATGTGAGTGTGGGTGTCTGTGCAGGGGAATGCATATAGTTACAGTAGGCTATGTTGATTTTAGGAATTTACTCTATAAATATGAGTAGTACACAGCTCAACTGTGTGTGTGTGTGTGTGTGTGTGTGTGTTTTGTTGTGTCAGGGGTGGTGGTAGCTGGGCAGTTCATTGACAGCTGATCAATGCTGCTGGCACTCTGTGTCAGATGTGCTGATATGGTCCACTGACTGCGATATCAGTTTCAATTTCACAAGAGTGGGCAATGGTAAGTGTGTAGGTGTGTGTGTGACTTATTATTATTTATTAAATACAAAAAAAAAATGGACCTGGACTTTTTTTGAATTACACACTGACTAAGCAGTTTTTGAATAATTCTTAAAAGCTTGTAACGTTAATTCTAGGCTCAACAAATGCACAATCGGTCACTTTTACACACATGCAAACACACTATCTGATTTGTGTTTCCAAAATCTTCCTTTTTGCTGCTGCCTCTGCATACACCATGCTCCAGTTCCCCACCCCCACCCCTTTTTGTCAAATAAATTGCTATGTGACCTACTTCCCATTTTGCACCATTTCTCTCATGTTCAGATATTATTGTTTGAACATGAGTGATTTGCTTTGGGGCATACTGTATCAAAGAAAACATGGTGTATATAATATAGGGCATACTCCACTGTAAAGTGTAATGAATGAAATGTGTTTGTTTAAAAATATGGAAACATATAATATCAGCACTGACAAGATTTGGTGTTGTTGCACCTTCTTTTAATGTGTGGGCAACGCATTAAGAGTGTTTGTATTTAAGGCTCTTGTTTTCAAAATTGCCCTTGTATGATTTGTAATTAAAATATATGGTTCACGTATTTTCTGATTAACACACACAATAATACTCATAGTCTTCATAATAACAGGATGTCTTTGTGATGGTCATAGGCTGGGGAAATAAGGTAAATCAATTTTGCAGCCTAGTTAAGCAGAAAGCTCAGTGGTAATTTTCAGTAAAAAGCATGGCTAATTCATTGGACCACATTGCATTTTTAACCCAGTTAGGTCTGCACTAGTTGGCATCCAGTATTCTGTTTGGACTTGAGGTGCATTTTTAAAAAGCTCCTTGTGGTGAAGGGGATCTTATGGAGCAGCATGCTGGATCCCAAATATTATATGTAGCCAGAGCAAGTGTCGAGTACTGCAGTAACTTACATTTTGAATTGCGGTACATTTTTTTTCATATAATTTTATAGATTACACAAGTTTTACTGATTTCACAGATTTTATTTCATATGGCATAATTAGTCACAATTTTTATACACTCATGCACAAAGTTACATCTTTTCACATATTGGACAATGATTATCACTTTTTAAAATATTTCTTATATTGTTGTTCAACTTTTTGATATTTACTTGTTTTATAACATTTTGATAACAATGTGTGTGTGTGTGTGTGTGTGTGTGTGTCTATTAGGTCAAAACTGCCTCCTGCCTTTTCCCAGTCATGCAGAGATGGCTCTGGAGAACACACTGACCCTGATTTACTTGGATCAGAATTCACATGACAGCAATTAATTTACATCCATTAACTACAATGCTCACTCTCTCTTTCTTGCTCTCTGCGGACATTTTGCACTCTCGCACAATCACTTTGAACATTCTTCGTTTCTCACCTCACTTTTTCCTTTCTCAGCACATCCTGTCGCTCTCTCCGCTTTAGTCACCCTCACTCTACCAGTGACTCCCGTGTCTAATTATTATACTCAAGGTACTGGGATCCCATATTCCTAATATATTTAGAAGACCTTTAGCATCCTGTCCAAAAACTATGCAGCCCTGATTTATTTAAATTATATTATCAGTGTTTAATGTCATCAAGTTTATTTGACATGTACAGTATGTTTACATGCATGTTTCTTTGCGTTCATTTAGAGTGTGTGTGTGTCTTCTGGACTTGAACATCTGGTTGATATGAAATCATATGAACAAATGCTATAAATAATCATTATAATACATGTATTCAGACTTCAACAGATTTCAGCAAATTGTCTCATTATGACTACACATGAGTTTCACATTAACAAAATAAGTGATAGTTTTAACGGATCCTCCATACCATTTTCTCGCTAAAACATCTATCCCATGCACATTCTCGTGCTTACTGGTCTTTCTCTCTGCCCCTTACAAAAAACACTTTATTGCTGGCCCACATCTCTTGCTGCCTTCCTACCTCTCACTCTCCAGTCTAACAGTTTCTGTCTGCCAGATGGTTTTTTGGTGGCTTTTCAACTCAAGAAAGGAGACTTTGCTTGAGGGAGAATTTGCCATTTATTTCCGGAGACAAAAAATGAAAAGGCGCTTTAGCACTTTGTATCTTTCTCCTTTTTTGTCTTCATTCTCTACACATCTTTGCTGTCTGCACCATTGTGGAGTCTCTTCATCCAACTCAGCCCTCCATGTCTTCACTCTGCCCTTGGGCTGAGGGACAGGGAGAGCATGGCTGGCTAAGTGCAGTAGGGGTCGGTTGACCGGGACAGAAGAGTGAACGATGAATTCTCTTGACTCTCATCTAAACCACTTGCCCACATCAATTGAACAGACTATCATGAATTGCCACAAAAGATGCACACATATTACACCGACTAATGTGTGCACACTTGCTACATATAGTCATATATCTGCATGCTTACATACAAATATGCAACCAAGCATTTCAATTTAGCATCATGTATTTGAAAATTTTAACAGCTCTTGCCTAATCCTAAATTTATTCTAAAAAGGAGGACAATGCAAAAATCCTTTGCTCACATCTCTTCACCAACATAGCTTGGGGACAGGTTCTACCAGTAACTGTTTAAGGATTGGCTAAGGATATGGCGCGGGAGGAAAAGTTGCAGTTGGCAGCAGGCAGAAAGACACTGGAAGGGGCGCGGGGGTTCACAAAAAAGGATTTTAAACCAAAGCCTCTTTGGTAAAGAGGAGGGAGGGAAGGAAGAATGGGGCTGTGGGGGTGGTGGATAGATACAGGATAACACAAGGTCCAGATTAACCCTAATCTCAGGCCTGGTGGTTTAGGTGAGGCTGAGGGACTGGAGGAAACTATCCCATGCCAGGTGGTCATGAGAAGGTTAAAACTAGGAGAGGGTGGGGGTCACTGGGAGGATGAGGATGGGACAGGGTGTTGCTAGGGAAGAGAGTGAGTGAGAGAGAGAGAGAATGAGAGAGAGAGAAGGAAAAAAAGATGTGTGAGTGACATATTTTGATATCTCCACTTCCAGCACACTTTATTTGGATATCTGGAATATAGAAAATCCAAAATTACCAACAAAAAACAAGAGCAATGTTTGAGACCATGGAGATAGTGGAATACAAGGCACCGTGATAGTGGCTGAGGGGTGATTGGGTGGTTGGTGCATGGTGACAGTGGCACATGCCCTGGTGCATGGGATTAGAGGGACAGTCAGTAATCTGCTGTTTAGGCTGTATGTAGGGCAAGAGTGGCTTAGCCTAGCCACTCTTAGCACGGGTGGAGTGCCAGAGCTAGGGGGAGAGGAAGTGGACTGGTGTTATATAGCTGCATTCTGCTCAGTTGAATCACCTCTTACTTTCTGTATGATCTCTTTGCCTTCCCTTTATGTTCCATGAAATAGCTCTCCTGGTCATTAATTTAATCATGTGCAAAGATGTGGAAGAACAAGAACAGAAGAGAGAAATCTGCAATATGTGTGTAATAAAATATATTTTTGTTAAAGAATTAACGTAAGAGGGGATCATATTCTATCTATCTATATCTATATTATATCAAATTGGCAAATAAGTACACTGAATACAAGTTTTGTATGGTGGAAAGTAGAATTTACTCAAGGATTATTTATACTCAATTTTTTTCATTTTGTGTTCAATTCCACTAAGTTTCAGAGGGATATCCTGTATTTTTCTTCCACTTCATTCAGCTGACAGTTATTAGTTACTCTTACATGCAACTATACAACTTGCTGCTTGTATGTTGATAAATCAATAATAGTCATCCCTCTATCCACTTCCAGCCACTTATCCAAAGTTGGGTCACAGTGATTGCAGGTTCAGTAAGGTAACCCAGACATCCCCATCCCCAGCCACGATCTCCAACTCCCCCTGGGGTATCCCAAGGTGTTCCAAGGCCAGATGAGATCTATAATCTCTCCAGCATGTTTTGGGACTTACCAGGGTCTCCTCCCAGTTGGATGTTCCATGAAAACCTCCAACACTATACGCCCAGCTGGCATCCTGATAAGATGCCTGAATTACCTTAACTGACTCCTTTCCGTGTGAAGGAGCAATGGGTCTACTCTAAGCTCCCTCTGGGTGTCCAGACTCCTTACCCTATCTCTATGGCTGAGCCCAAACACCCTTCGAAGGAAGCTCATTTCTGCCACTTGTATTCACAATCTTAGTCTTCTTCTTCACAACCCAGAGTTGTTGACCATAGGTGAGGATTGGAACATAAACCAACAGATACATTAAGAGTTTTGCCATTCAGCTCAGCTCCCTCTTCACCACAATTGTATGGTAAAATGTTGACATTACTGCTGATACTGCATCAATCAAGACAGGCCAAGCAGAGGCCAACACCGACTGCGAATGTGTTTGACACTGTGAGGGACTTGGTGATAAGCCTTCTCCAAATACACAAAACACATGTAGACTGGATTGGCAAACTCCCATAGTAGCTTTGCAAAAGTAAAAAGTTGTTCCACTGTTCCACAGCCAGGACAGAATCTGCAGTGTTCTGATATGAGGTTCAACAGTCAGTCGGAGCCTCATTTCCAGCACCTTGGCTTAAGCTTTCCCAGGGAGGCTGAGTAGTGTGATACCCCTATTACTGGAGCACATATTCCTCTTTTTAAAATTTGGGAACCACCACCCCAGTTTGCCAGTCCAGAGGTACTGTAACCATCTTCCATGCAACATTAAAGAAACAAGTTCATCATGAAAGCCCAACAATGTCCAGCGGTTTCAGCCTCTCAAAACTAATCTCATTGACTCCTAGCACCTTGCCACTGAGGAGTTTTTCAACTACTTCAGAGACCTCTGCCAAGGATACTCTTCACACACTGCCTCCTCCTCAGGGGATATGTCAGTCAGGATCAGGAGTTTTCAAAATTTTCCTTCCACCACCCACCACCCTGTCTGAATCAGCAGTTCTTTTCCCCTGCAAAACACGGCCTGGGCCAAGCCCTGTCTACCCCTCCTGAGCCTTTGGATGGTGGACACCAGCAGTGAAGGAGAGTCCAGCCCCTCTCCAGGAGTTTGGTTCCAGAGCCAGTGCTGTGCATGGATGAAGGCCCAGCTATATCTAGTTGATACTGCTCCACCGCCCACGCCAGCTCTGACTCCTTCCCCGATAGTAAGGTGACTTTTCATGTCCCTAGACCCAGTTTACAAAGGCAGGGATGAGCACACTGTGGTCACCAACCTTGCCTGCCACCTGACTTGTGATCATCATCCAATTACACAATAATATAAAATTATATATA
>JAUBNQ010000014.1:9407456-9417810 GCA_032353495.1 Ctenopoma kingsleyae
CGCATTTTACCTAATTGAATTAAATACTTAACAGGGTTATGTGGTTGGGATCTGATCCCCATTTCTACACTACATATTCTATAGAGCATGCCACATACTGTATGTTTAACGTCATATCATTTGGTCTATTTACCTCTCTTCTTTAATGGCACACGTTTCTTCTCGACCTGTCTACTCTGCTCCCATCCCCCATGACCCATCTCTCAGCTCTTCAAGTCTCTTGCTCTCTTGTTTTCTCTGCTCACTGGAGGAGGTGATGTAAGAACATTAATGCATTGGGAGGGCACAGGGAGGGTGTGTGTGCATGTATGTGTGAGAGAAAAAGGACAGGCAAAGAGGTAGAGTACCTCTTTCACTCATATTGAATGTAGGGAGGGGCATGACAAGTTGGGCAGAGATGGATCAAAGATTCATAGGCCCGACCTTCAGTCTTAAAACAGGCTCAATGACGTTGCCCATGTCAGTTCTATCATCTGTTTTGCATCTGTCATGATCACTCTGTGACCTAAATACACTAAAATGCCAGCCATGTTTGTGCTTTCACAACTACTACGAGCAAAATACGTAATCTGGCAGATCAAATGTATGTGTTGGTACACTGTGTGTTTCACATTACCTGTTCAGTGAGAGTAGGGCTCACAAAAGGAGGCACAGGTCGGAGAAACTATTTATTGAGGTTCATCTGAGAATCACATCATCCCTATCAGAAGATATTCTTCTCCTCTTTATCATAGCCAATGGCAGAGACATGTCTTACTACCGGCAAAGGCACAGGCAAAGTCGAGCCGACGCGCCATGGGGCAAAGGCAGTGAGGCCAAAAGAGTAGTCATGCATTTCCCCTGACTCACTGCCTTGTCTCATCTCATGTATTATTAATAGCATGCAGCTTATTGTCTATGCACTCATAGTTGTTGTTTTTTTGTTTTTTTTTAAACCACACAACATATTCTGAAATAACTATAAACTTTAATGTACAGAATTTTTTTTTTTTTTTTTGCAGGGATGTGTGCGTGACTTAAATGTGAATCTCTGCTGTCTCTCTCTTCTCCAATTCTGAGTTCACGTGCAGCAGAAATTCCTCTGATTTGACAAATGTGGCGTGGAGTGGTGGAAAGGGGCCCGCTGGCTGTGCCTTCACGCATGCTTAAGCTCCAATTTATTCTGTCCACCTTAGAGCTAGGCTTAAAAGAGAATGGATAAATTAAGGAAGTTTGCTCCCTTCCCTTTTAACTGCACAGGTTCACTAGAGATCATCACATATGGCGACAAGCCCAGGAACATTCTGTTTTCTCCTGACACGTATGAACACAGAGCTAATCCTGATTCATGTATAAATTATGTTGGAGTGCATGTGGAACTATCAAGTATATATGCATATTCAGTTGCATGCAATACCTCTTTTTAATGTGTGTATGTGGGTGTGTATCTGCAAGTGTGTCTATGCACGTGTGTGTGTGTTTTGAGATCTGTGCCTCTCTGTGTTGCCTCAGTTCAAAAGGGTTTAGTCCCGACAACGTGATGTCGGGCTGCGTCAGTTCCACCAATCCTGGCCTGGATAGCAACATTAGCAGCCAATCAGAAACTCCCAGCAGCCTTTGCTGTGTGCCCTCTTTCCATATTCAGCAACACTAGTCTCAATCTGCTGGCTTCTCTGGGATGTTGCATAAAGACCCCCCCATTCTACATACTCCCATGTTACAAGTTTCTTATGTCTGTGCTGTGACAACTCATCAGTAACATACCTTCAAACATGAGGGAATGGAAATTTTTGAGCACAGAGAAATTCTCAACATCAGGTGACATCTGTATGTCAGAGGGCAACATCAGTTCTGTTTCATCGTGATGGTTGAAAACAACATGATTTGATGTATTTCAGATGATCACTGCAAACACATCTTGCTGTTCTTTCATACACTGAAGAACAATTGTGCGCACATTTCCATACACAAGCATACTGTTCACTTCACATTATGCACAAGTGCTCATTATGCCTACTCACAGACAGCTTTACTCCATTTGTGCATAGATGTGAGTAGGCAAAACAGACACACAGGATGTGCACTGGGTGCACACAGCTGCACCAATGGCATGTCAGATTGTTGACTGAATACTTCCTTGTGATAGTAGGCCACATTTCTTTCACTATATCCCCAATCCCCTAAGCACCAACTAGAGGATTGCAGCATTTTATCTGGCAATTCCTTTATCTTGCGAACATGTTAACGTATCCTATGTTTTCTATTTGTGTTTGCTACTCTTACACCTATTCAAATATGTCTGTTCCACTTATCACTTTTTTTTCACCCTTCTCTTCTGTCCCTCATCTATTTTTCCCAATCCTTTCCCAGTTTCCCGCTTTCTCCTGTCTCAGATCTCCATCTCCACCTCACCATTTTCACCTGCACCCCCACCCCTGTCCTCTTTGGCAGTGAGTGGAGCGGAGGGGCGAATGAGTGAGCAAACGGCCTGGAGCCCGTCAGCAGATCCGCAGAGCAGTGCAGTGACTCGTCCACTCCCAGAGGGCATCCACTCATCACCCAAACACACTTGCATCTACTCAGTCCTCTTTTATCTCTTAGTCACTCTCTTCTCCTCGTCCTCCCTTTTCCCTTTTCTTTTGCTCACCCATGTTTTCTTCTGTGCCCCTCTCTCCCTCTGCCTCCCTTTATCTTAACAACCTATGCTTTTCCCCTCCTCTGTGTTTTCTCCTCACTTCTTTTCCTTCCTCTTCCCTTGTTCCCTGCATCCTCTATTTTTTTGAGACCATGCAGTATTCATGGTGTGGACTGCTGATGCTGCGTCAGTGAACAGGCATCACAGGCATCACAGGCATACGCTGTTAGACACAAATGCACAAGTAAGATGGCCGACGCGGCAGTCCTCATTTGATAATGTGTGCAAGTACATACAGAAACTGGTCGCACAGTAAAAAAAAAAAAAAAAAAAAAAATATATATATATATATATAATAGGTTTATCATGCACGGAAGTGAAATAAAAAAATCTTTGATGGTTATTTTCATTCATTTGAGGTTTTTCTTTTTTATTTTATCAGCTGCATTGTGCAGCCACTGCATATGTACTCCATCTTAATCTACAGAAATGATATATCTCACATTTAGTACACATGGACAGATTCAGAACACAGAATAGACATAAATCAAGTAGTCTTCCATCTGCTAAGTCATGCTGGTGGCAGTTACTGAGCATGAATATTCCTTTTATATAATATCTTCAGCCCAGCTGGCTGCGACACACGCCAATTCCCTGTTGGGGTACCCCAGTGTCCCCCTGTGTCACCACATCCCTCAATTTAGGGGTGCCCCTAATGTCTAAAGCTAAAGCCCATAGGAGCTGACCCTGACCCCTGACTTGTGACCTCTGCCACCCCCACACTTCTAACCTATCTCCTTCCCTTTCCGCTGGTTGGCTTGCTCATTACCAGGTGTCAGTTAATAAACCCCCACACACACTGACAGCTCTAATTTATGGAGATTGTGGCACGTGTGTGCAGCATGGGGGTGGGGTTGGGGTGGGGTCTGTGTATTCATTTAATTATATTAAGTTTTCTAACTTATTTCCTCTTGACAAGTCTTCTTGTGTTCATAAGACAAATTCTCATCATTTATACTAGTCTATACTAGACTAGTTCAACTTGCATGGAAATAAATACTTGCACATAAGAACTTGATTGAAATAATATGGATGAAAAACAAAACAAAAGAAAGAAGGGATGTGAATGGTAACAGAATAAGGAGTAATAAGCAAAAAAACAAAACACAATTCAAAAAACATGGGATCCCCCCAATCAGCATAACACAAGTGCACATGTATGCACAACCAAAACATTTCTGTTTATTTCCATGTTTATTTCAATTTGATGTCATAAAAAATAGCTGAACTGTACTTGACTAGAAATCATCACATATGGAGACTTATGCTCCAACAAAAAAAATTAATAGTTTCTTACAAATATATTGCCTGTAGAAATGTGAAATTATAGTATTGATAATTATGTCCCTAAAAAAAAAAAAAGGACAAAGCCCAGTATCACAGTGCTCTGACAACATGTCCAGAACCATCCAAGTCAGAGAGCACTACCTTGGTAGAGAAAATAAAATGGAGGCTTTTTTTTAAATATAGATGGAAGTTACTGCAGAAAAAATACACAATGTGAACATACACTTTAGAATCATATGCCCACATGCACAGTATTATTGCTGAGGTGCAGATAGTTTACTGTTGGTTGCCTCAGTATGTGTCACGTCACCATCAGTATCACTTCCTGTTTTGCTCTGTATATTACATATACATATAGTGTGTGTTTGTGTGTGTGCATGCGCATGTTTACACGTGCTCACAAGTGTATGTGTGTGTCCACTGGGGATGCTCTCACCATCCCAGCTCTGTACTCTGCCTCTGTCTCCAGCGCGTCAAGAGCGGCTTACATAAGAACAGGGCAAAAATAGCAGCTGAGAGAGGAGAGGAGGAGAGGGCTCTGCTGGCACGCACACAGTTGTAACGGGACCGCAGGGCACAGCACAACCCTGAATACTATCACGCACACACACATACACACAGAGGGGAAACTGCAGTTATCAGGAATTATACTTCTTTTTTTATCTGCAGTGTACTTTTTTCTCAGAAAAGTCGAAATGGTGATAGCTGCTCAGACTCACCAAATGGTTCAAAATGCCAAATAATCTCTGTTTATATCTCTTTGTTTGATGTGGGTGAAGCTAGCATTGTACTGAATAACAGTGCAGACAGGTGGAAGTAAAGGTAGCAATAAGAGGTAAAATAATGAGAAAAACTACTTTAGATTATTCATTAGTGATATTTCTGTTGCAGTCTATATGGTACACACTGCCAAATGCAATAATTCTGGATGCAATTCAATTTTTTTTTCTCCACACTCAGAACAATGCATAAAGTTACCAATTATGCAGAAACATTTCTTAATTGCAGATACTGACAAGAGCTCGACTGCTGAAATTCTTTCATCTGTATAATAAAAATTTTTTTTCCCCTCTCAATATGCAATCTTTTCTTGTTTTACATCTATTTGAGTGCTGACTGCCCTTCTGAAACACAGAGGGATTGAGGGAGCTGAAAAAGGCAGAAGGGAGGGGGGGACAGTACATAAAGAGGTGGAGAGGTGAGTCTCATCTCAGCTTTTACAGTTGTTAACGGATGAAGGATCGTTGTGTAAAAGACACCAGAGGAGAATAGTTTGGGGTCAGGCCACCGGTGTCAGACACCGCAGGAAGAAAGTGACACATTTAAGGCGCGACACGCATCAGTACGGTGCCCTCACTCCTTTCTGACCTGTAATTTCTACCTCACTTTCTTTCTCCTCTCCCCCCTCTTTGCCAGTTTTTCACAGCAGCCAGCATCCTATGTAATCTGATTACTTTCTTACCGTTTCATTTTTTTGTCTGGCTATTCTTTGGGTGTGTCCCCCTCCTTTTATACACACAAACATACAATGGATGTTGGAAAAAAAATTGGTGATGGTGGAGGTGTGGTGCCAGAAAAGGAAACTGAATGAGTATGAATTGCAGAATAAAGGACAGAAGGTGAAGTCAGAAGTGGGAGAAATATGAAGTTTTTATCTACACCGACAGGGACATGCTGAGTGGAGCCATTTTTTCATGTAAACACTAGAAGAGATTTTACAGAAATCTCAGCAGGTTTAAACACAAGCCCAAAAAAGTGTATGCGTGTGTGTTTGTGTAGTCAGGTTTGTGCGTGAATGTCTGATGGAGAAAGTAGCTACTCCCTCAGAGACTTCAGATACCCTACCACTCTCCCACTTTGTCTGATTTTGGTTTCATTTGTGTTGAGGGGGCTGCTTTTAAATTTTCTGTTTTAGGGAGGCCATTAATTAATATCTTTGGCTTTGTGGGTGTAGGTCAATGACCCTGAGAGACTGTGTTTGTGCGTGTGTGTGACCCGTAGCCCCTCCCCTTCTGCCCACCCCCCATTACCCTCTACTTTCAGAGGCAAGGCTCTCATGCATAATGCAGAGAGAACAGGGAGGCTCTCATTAATAATTACTGCCGCCTTTGATGGATGGAGAAAATAACGAAGGGGGCTGTTAAAAATGGAGAGTGGGAGAGAGGCAGTGGAGGTGGGAGGGAGAACCACAGTTTTTGGGTGGTATTTGTGGCTGTTGTAATTTTTTGAAGACTGGTTGCGTATAAGGTTGATTTGGAGTTAGTATGACCAAATGCTAGACTGATGTTTTGAATGGTGTTAATATTTTAATTAGGAAGTAACTACTCTTCTGATGGTGGAAGGATCTCAGAAAACGCAATGAATCTTAATTATCTTTGAGTCAGAAACGGCTATTAGTACTCAGCGGTGTTTTTCGCTATTGCACATCTTCAGACATTTTTATAGGTGAAATTATTTGCTTTACTTTTTATTAGATATTAAAGCTATGCTTTTTTAAAGTGAAAGGTGAATGCAATGTTCTGTTGTAAAATAGCTTTATTCAAATTCAGCAGGAGCCAGGAGATTCATACTCAATCTTGCATGTATGTGTGTGTCTGTGTGTGGCTGGGCTGGTCAGAACCTTGGGGTCAGCAGGGAAGGTCAGGGGGAACAACGAAGCTTCAAGACCCCTGCGAACCAGCCAATCAGAGTAAAGGCTCTGGTGTACAGCCAGTGGTAAAGTAGCTTGGTGGCTTTTGATGGAGAGGCCACCATCAGCCTTGTCTCTGAACAACAGCACTGGGGGCAAGATGGCCGACATCCAGCACTGCAGAATTGGAGAGAAAGACATTTGGTGTAGAGATGGATGCAAATACAGAGAGAAAAATCTTTATACAGTATTGAATGGTAAACGGTACAATAATGAATTATTTCGACAGCTGCATTGTCACATAAGTTGGTAAAGACATTTATGCATTGCTTCTGAAAAAAACAGCAACAAAATGAGTAGTTGTAGGGTCTTTAGGATCTAATTACCACTACGCCTTGTGGTTTACTAGGTACTAACGGGCCATAACAGCAGCACCAATTGAGATGGATAGGCTGTATGAGAGGTTAACAAGTGTTGTTCTGTGGTGAACCTATCTGTAAACTACTTAAATATATCTGCAAACATGTCTCTTTGCTTAACTCATGGCTGCTATCGCGGAGTGTAATTTTTGTAATGCATTTTTTTGATGTTTAAAATATTAAAGGAAATAAGCACTGAGACTGATGCTATTCACACATTTTGTTCAACTGGGTAATCTGTACCACACACTTTTTTTTTTAAATCATATTTGGAACCGCACAGGCATTTAATACTGTTGAAGAAATTTTCAGAGAAGCAAATTCTCTGAGGCAGCAACATTAGTTATAGAGAGTTTATTCAGTGTGTGTCGGAGAGCAGGAGACGTCTGGTTGTCTGCTCTGATTTGAATGAAGACCAGATGAACACTTACTGCCATTATATCTGAACAGACTGTGTCACAGATAGGTTGTGACACTATGATGTAAGGTAACATTTAATCTAAAGAGAATAAGATATGCAGATCACTGTGTCGGGGAGATGTCAGTATCTTGTGGCTACAGCTTGTTTGCACATTCAGTCAAAATCTTTCATAACAATGAAACACAACATATGAGACGGTAGCAGGTGCTACTTACAATAGGTTGTTTGAAAAATGTAAAACAAAAAAAAACAAAAAATAAATATATATATATATATATCTGTATACTGAAGTATAATATATACTTTCACCACAAAAACTACTCTAACTACTCACTAATATTGCAGTTTAGAAAGGCACAGTTTTATTAGTGTAAAGCTGCACCTTTTCATATGAACAAATATTATAAACATACTGTATATATTAAATATATATGTGTGTGTGTGTGAGTGTTTTGGTTCAGTCTCACCACTCTCATCAGCATCATTCCCAGCCCCAACAGACAGCTTATTTCAGCTGATATTAGCAGAGAAAGCTCTGTCAACTCACTGTCCACTGTACTCACTGAGCCAAGCATAAAATCTCAGCTGGACAAAGTTAGCAGCTAGTTGGTGAACATAGTTAGGAATTTAGCAGCTACAAGCCAGGTAACTCCTTTGAGTTATTAGAGAGAAACCAGAGCTAAGAAGAGTGTGAATGTTGGACTTCTGTTTGTTGGATGCGCACAGACATGACTCCAAACAAATGCTAATGTGTCCAGTGATATACAATACAATTAGTATATAACAACGGTTGTGAGTTCATATGAACAACACCAGCACTGAATTGACTGGTGGCTTGAAGCTGAAAAATCAGGTAAATCAGTTTGAGGGAATCCAGATCACTTGAGTTTGCTGGAAGTGATGGATACTGAGAAGTCAGATGGTAGCAGGGTCTTGTTTGCCTTTTCATCCGCCCCAGCTGAAATCTCTCCAGTTACAGTGAATCAGGACTGAGTTTGTTCACCCATGTCATGTTCTGGTCCGTGGATCTCAGCGCTTCTCCCCTGCTCCTCCACACCTCCACCTCCTCAGCTCCACCATGTCTTCTGGATTATTTCTGTTGGATTTCAGGTCTCCCTCCAAAAGTGAATGGTCTTTAAAATACTTTCTTACCTCAGTCTATGTACCACTGACCTTTGACCCTTCTTCACTGACCAAAGGACAGCTGCAGGAAAGAGGAGCAAGCCACTGTCAGTGGACCAAAATGCAAAGCTGCAGACGCACACGTCACTCAGCCCAACCCAACCCATAACAGAGGGCCAAAGATTGAGAAAGACAAGGATTTGGAAAAATGCATGAATAAAGAATGGTTCTCTTCAGTAACAAGAAGAAACAAAGGCTGAGTGGGAGATATTAAGAGATGAAGGCAGGGAGAAGACTGCCATAGAGAGTACATGGATGCCAGGGCTGCTCAGGATTGTAGCATCTGAAAAGCATAGAACTGATGGCAGCTATTTGGCCTCCCAATTAAGGTACACTAGGCCTGGGCCTCCTCCAAACACACTGATGTAAAGCTGATGAAAATGTTGACAATGCCACATAGATAACAAAAAAGAAGGAAAAAATGCACCCACCTACAGGAGCCCACACACCGCAGGCCTCCTTAATGAAAGCCTCAATCTGCAGTTATCTTTGAATTCAAAGATGCAGAATGATGACATAATTGTGAAAACCTTTTAAATGCAAATGACATTGTGTCTGTGGTGATTTCTGGTATTTATCCTTATTTGTCTTATTTCCTTTTTTGTATGTGTTTACGCAGGTATGAGGCAGCAGTATGACCATGGTACTCAGTATCGTTCAGCTGTTTACACATCCAGTCCCACTCAACAGGAGCTTGCTTTGAAGACCAAAGTGGCCTTCCAGCAGGTATAATACCCACACATACATCATAAGGTTTGATTATGATGCCCAGAAATGGTGTTGCACATAATCAAACCATGTGTTAACAAAATCAGTAGTAGCAGAATTGTCAACTGAAGAAAACATCATTTTGTCATCATTTCCAACAACTTCTTTGGGTTGATGCTGTAGTGTGTAGTTGCTGCAGTTATTTGAATAACATAATTAAAAGACAGTCTCCGGAGTGGTGACCCCTTAGAGTTGGATGCCGTTTAGTTAAGCAATGCCACCTCTATTGAGTTGATCCCCATCTACATCCAATCAGTGACACCCTCCTTCTGAAACTGAAAGAGCGGAAGCAGGTCGATAGGTCATCGAAACTCATTTCCAAATCTTTCCCTTTCAGTGGCGCACGCGTCCCCCTTTTGTTCTTCCATCCATCTGTCTGTCACTCAATCCATCCAGCCGTTAATCCCTCCATCAGTTTGACTTGTTCATCTCTTCTCTCTTTGAATAGTACTCGTGGACAAACTGGCAGGGGGCAGAGGTGAGCAAATTACAATTGTCATGGTTACTTAGGACTCCTGGGGTCAGTAATCACAGGCCATGGAGGTAGTCATGTTGCCATGACTGCAACCTTCCAACCTTGACCTTGGGCTGGGGTCAGTGGTGAGAGAGGAGTAGCAGCTGGGACCAGGAAGGTAGAGATGAGAGGGAGGCAATCAGACCAGGTCATGACAGTCAGGCTATCAACTGCTCATGACCCCACACATGCACATCCAGACACAGAAGCCACCCATGTGTTCAGAAAGCCAAAATTACAACTGGTATGGACCTGCAGGATGAAGAGCATAACACTTATGTTGGTTGGTTTTTTGTATGCATTAAAACATAAAAAATACCCCAATGTCAGAAATGTATCGCAAAGCTTTGTGGGAGCTGAAAGGCCAAAGTACATTCATTGCAGAAAAAACTGGACCTACAGTGTTATTAGTAGCTGGTCCAGGGCTTTCAGTCTTATCAGACAATAGCAGATGAAGTTT
>JAUBNQ010000014.1:9453129-9470967 GCA_032353495.1 Ctenopoma kingsleyae
CGATCTAAGGACTCTAAATGTGTTGTTGGATACAAAATGTGGGCCAAACGGTTGCTTATCTGCAATAATCACAGAAAGTGTGGTAACAACAAAGTTACAACTCTCTAGTTAAAGACTGGAGTCGTTCATATTCAAATTAATAAGTAGTCATTGTCTCCAACTGCAGGCCTCCAGCCTGGCAAGAAAAGAACATTGTCCCGAAATAATGTCACTGTCTCTTTAAGAAGACCAGCCCCATGCGTGTACAACTGTTTTATGCAAATATGACAAGCCGAACGTGCCGTGAGCCAATCACAGACGAGTTCTAACCGCGGGAGATCTAAATTTCGCGGGATGAAGTTTGGCGCTAAAAAAGCAGTTCTTTCTCAGCTCTTGTTCTCTTGTATGGAGAGCGCAGCTCTGAGGTGGACGGACAGGAGTCACAGACCGGGTCGGATTCCGCATCGCAGGAGCTCACAATAAGTTGTAAATCCTCCAGCAGGATCCTGATCTCAGCGAGACCTGGAAGCTGTGTGGGATTGGACTTTAAAATACTGGATGTTTAAAACAGTTTGTGTATAATTAGGGAACTGTTTTTATTACTTGTATGGCAAGTTTGTTATGCACTTTGTTACCGGACAAAGGATAACAACACCGAGCAGGCTGCTGCATTTACAGGCGAGATTTATATAATTATATATATACGTCTGGGTTGCATGTTTTACTCATGCATTTTACATTTAAAAGGCTGAGTTGTTGTAATATTTGCAGTATATAGATATATTTTTATAGACAGCCTGCAGTAACAACAGACGACGTTTAAGCAGAGAAGTGATCCGTGCGTGCTTAACTAATACCACACTTTTACCTCCGCTTGACCCAATCCGGATACATTTAGTGTGCTCAGGAAAATGATTCGGATGCCTAAAAGCGTCTCCCCGGCATCGGGTCGACCAGTAGTGGGACTTTCTTGCTCTCAGCAGCAGAAGATGAAGGTTTTGTCCACCGGAGGAGTGAAAACAGAGTTCTTCAGCACCGGACTGTCCAGCCCGCCGATGAGCACGGTACCAGCCGGTTATTTCACTCAGATCTGCAACACCACCGCGGCCGAACAAAGAGCCAACAGCCTGTATTCAACCCCCCACGGACCAGAGGCTAAACCCATCAGATCATCCTCCGGGCGACTCCCGGTAAAGAATCTAACACACACACACACACACACACACACACACACTACAATTGATTGAGAGTGTAGGACAGTGAGTTTTGTGTCTGTATGTGGGCGTAATAATTCTGCATTGCATGCATTTTTGACTGCACTCGGGGCACATTTAAATGTGTAATATAATGATTTGACGTGATGGGCCACAGAGGAATCACTGTGTCTGCTGCTGGGTGAGTGTGAACAGTGTGTTCCCCCTTTTTCTGCCATGTTAAGTTGTGTGACATCTTTTTCCCGCAGTCCAGCTGTAGCTAGGCAGGGCCAGACGCTCTGTGTGTCTGTGTCTGTGTGTGTGTGTGTGAGAAAGGTCCTGTGAAAAGACGATGGCCCCACAGTGGGAGATATCTGGGGCAGCGTTTACACAGTCAAACAATGGCACAGGATTACCAGTCTCTGGAAAGACACTGTATTCATTTATGATCATTTAAGGGAATAAATGTCATTCACTCACATGAGTGTTGCTCAGGCTTTTATTTGGACACCTTTTTTTGTGATTACACCCATATTACAGTTGCCCTGACTGCACCTGTCATAAATGGCTAAATACAGGATCCGTGTAACCAGTTCTGTAGGTCAGAGGCCATAACCAGACAGCTGGGGTGTGTTGTTTAGATTAGATGCATGCTGGTGAGAAAAGAAGAAGTACACTTCCTGTAGCCATTTGAAAACCTGGATGATCTGAGAGGACTGTAACTCACTCCACACCTGCTGTTTTTTGTTATGTTAGTCTCTTCTCTCTAGCTAGTCTCTAGTTGTTTAGGTTTATTGACTTGCAGTGAGGCTAAATGGGTTAGGGGTTAAAGCCTGTACAGGCCCTCTAAATCTCATGTTAACCCCTGCCCTCGAGGCAGTATTCACTAATAGGCACTTCAAGAGGATTAGCAGGACATAAGTAAAGTGAGAAATGGGCGACCACCTGGTTTATCATATTCCAGGTTGCACTGACTTTACGTGTACATTACAATGTAAGTATGTATATGTTCTTGGATCCAGTCTGTTCAAATATGAATATGATTTTTCCCTTTTAATCCAGCATTAAGATCAGTTCATGTGACAGATTAAAGCCCAGATTAATGTGGAGTCTTATGGATGTGCTAGTACACATATGCTGCACATGCTATCATCAGAAGATTATGACATGTTGCAATGCCAGTATGCTGCCTGTGTTTTCATACTGATAATACTGATGTGGCGTTGACTATTCTTTCAATCAGCTATACATGCACACAGTGCATACATATATATGGTTGGAAATTTTGTGAGCACATTCTTGCTGTACATGTGCACATGGCCATGCCACAGCTGGTGAGGAATCAGAAATGACAGCGTAACTGAGGTGAGAAAGACTTATGCACTTTCAAAATTGCACAGCAGGTTTCAAAAGTACCAAAGTCCCATGATTAGGAAACTTCCTCAGCACATGTCAGAAAATTACAAGCCTCAGTTTTGGGGGGAAATGCTACTTAAAGTTTGAACGTGAACAAACAAATTTTACCATGATCCTTTTTACATATGTTTATTGTCAAAAAATACATTTTAACCCAGTAATCCCATATGATGATTTCCATAAAAAACATACACATGAGAAAGCAACACAGTGGGTTGTACAGATCTTAAAAAAAAAAAAAGTCCTTCCTTTATTCCCCACTGTCTTAAAAAAATGTTTCTGCAGATATAATCACAGAGCTTCCTCTTTTAGTCTTACCTTTATGTAGAGATTCATTGCTCAGTGGGACCATCAGTTTTATTTCTACTGAATCAGGGGTCTTTTAGGGGCTTTATGTTTTTTTAGGGGTCTTTCTGGAAATTTCTACATTTCCAGCAACAGCACATACAAAGATAAATCCAAGAGGGTCATGTCTCATATAGCAGAACACTATCTCTGGCCGCTCCTGCTTCCATAAATACGGATGTTTAGATGCACAGAGCAGATTAAGATTAAGCTTCAGTTATTTAGCCTCAGATCTTCACTGTTACAGCTGGTATGGGTGGTCTCAAAAATAGGTTTTCAACAACCTGTCAACAGATAATCTTTAGTTTCCAATTTCCAAACTGTAAAAGAGCAAGACTTGGTTAGATGTGTGCAATAACATTATTATATGACAGCAAAAGATGCGAGTATGAAGAATGAGAATGAGGAGAGTTGAGGACAGTGAAATATTTCTTTGTGTGTTTTGCTGACACAGCAGTGTTACTGCTTCATGCTCAGTGTTCAGTCATGGGTCTTATGTTTACAGGAAGTGTTGTGTCTTCATGTAAAGCTCACTTCCTTCATCTTACAACAACATAAGAACCACTGTATTTAAGCTGTTTTTTCTTGCCCGGGGAACAGGATGCCTGGTTTAGCATAAAACCTCAGTTTCTCTTACATAAAAACAAACTATACAAATCCATACAACAGTCATGGGTAACCCCACACTTGAAACTGTGCTCATGGGGCATTAAAGGGAAGGTTAAAAGAAAATCAAGTCTGTGTTAACACAATAGCCACGTTAACACTAAAATATTTCTTACTTCTTATAATCACACCTCCTGTTTATACTGGCCATGCACACTTCCTAAAACTGCCTTGGAAGTGATGCATCCACTGTCCTTCTGTGCAAAAATGTATTTAAATGTGTATTTAAAGTTAATAGGCAGTCTGTTTATTATAGCTTTTTATAAAAAAAGTGGATGTCATCCAAAGGCTTTTTAATGTGAAATCCTTGCTTTGTGTTTCCCTGTTGAGTTACAATGAAGGAATAATAACATAAATAGAGAATTTCTTTCTAACAATGCTGCAATTATCCACTTAACATTTTTGCACAGATGGAGGGCTGTATAAGCCTCATCTTTTAAAGGCCTGTATGAACAGGCGGCATGGTTAAAGCAAGCAAAACCAGTTTCACTATAATGAGCATCTGCCTATTGTTTTGAGATAGATGGAAAAACTGTGAATCTATCATTTAATTCCCATTAATCCTTAATCATGCTGACTGTAGTAAAAGATAGTTTATTGGTTTTTGTCATGTGAGTTTTAACCAGGGTGTGTAAACTGTTGATAATGTTGTGTCACTCCATTTCCTTTTGACTTGACAGTGATGTAAATGTGTTACAGGATTCAGGCCTCCCTCCAAAGTCCAGGGAGGTCCTTTCTCTGCATGATGGCTGTTTTCATGTCAAAGCTCGTTGTCAGTGTCACTCAGTTTGGTTGTTTCAAATGCAACAGGAAATATTGTCTACATCCAAATGGCAGTTTGGCCACAAGATGCACCTGCATAATATTGAGCAGAAACAATGTCCCACTTATTCCTTTCTGTCACACGTGTTCCCAGATTTTCATGGCAGTTTGCTCAGTTTGCAACGCCATGAGCCTCAATATCAACTTTGTATGTTACTATTCTGTCACTTGGTTGTAGAGATTTTAATGGACACCCTGGAGTGAGACCTTAGACTGATGTCACCTGGGTGTGACACAGGTAAAAGTGTCTCTCTACCGAATCTTTCTCATTCACTTTGTTTTACTCCAACTGAGCCTGGAGCATAAAGTCCTCAATAGGGGGAGTTTTGCATTTCAAAACAGCCTGCTCCCTCCTCTGCACCAGCAGATCATCAGCATTCTCTTCTTCCTCTTGAGGGACACATTGACAATTTCATGAGCAATGCATCCATTGTTTTTCTTTTGACTACCTAAAGGTGTGGTTGTGAGGGGTTTATGTACAGAGGAGTAGATATTTGCAGGCGTACCATAACTTGCCCTTGGCTTGGATGGAATTTGAGTACAGCCTGAATACAGCCTGAAAATCAAGGTTTGTTGGTTTGAGGAGAGGCTCTTCACGTGTGTGTGAAACTCCACTGTGGAGATTTAGCCAGAGTGGGAGAGACAGAGAGAGTCTGTGAAAGAATGTACAGCAAACACAGGCAGCCACGTGCAGTGCTTGGGTGTAACTGGGCAAGTAAGCAGGGTGAGGTTATAGCAAACGTGAGTGGAGTGATACTGTGAGGCTTGGAGATAAAGAGTTAATATGAGGATAGTTGACTCAGGCATTTTCCATTTCATCTCACAGTAGTTGGCCCAAATAGCAGCGACTCCTCTGTGGCTTATCACGTCAGTAACTATGTGGGAGTTGATTGTAAATTGAGTGACATTGTCCAAATGTGACTGTGTGTCAGGCAACATGTCCGTATCCTTGCTTGTAACTTTGTCAGTGATTGCACTTTCCCCCAACTGCTCTGTAATCATGTGAAATAAAGATGAATAAAGAAGTCCATCTTTCCACTTGATGAAGTGGTGTTTGTGTAATATGGTTTAGTCACCAGAGAAATCCCTTATGCAAAAACGAGAGCACCCAAGCCCCCACCCTAACCCATACAGCTGCACGGTGAAGCCGTTGGTTCCCCATTTAAAATGTCACCGTATCTGTTGTTTTCACCTCTAAAGTGAAAAAATATAGACAAGGTGCAGTTTTGATCTGCAGATTTAGAGCAATACATTTATGAATTCATATAAAGCTGGGTTTTTGGAACATTAGAGATTGCACATTCAAATAAAACCTGACAGACTTTCTCTCTTTTTAACCCACAGCTGTTTCCGCTTGTAAACAAACCAGTGTCACTAATTCCTATCTGTGACCACAGGTGTTGAACAGCTATTGTCAGGACTCTGAACCAACAAAGACACAACTTTTAATGTCATTAGAAATCTTAATGAATGCTAACAGTTACTTTTTTTTGGTCACCAGCTTGTCCCATGTCTGTCTGCAGTCCTGTTTGAGTGTCTGCATGGTTGTGTATCTGCTGTAGGGATTAAAAGCTGCTACACCAAGAGCACATTCACTTGCCGTACTGCTCCAGATGTCACCACCCAACAGGTGGACATGTCAGGGAGGACACTGGGACAATGGCAGCCTTCATTATCCACACATTCACACAAGCACATGCACACATGGCACATTTCCAATACAGCACATTTCAATTTGCTGCTTTTCCTTTCCCTGGAAATTGTCAGTTGCTTAAACCTATTAGCAAATGCAGCTCACTTCTTGTGCACTGCAATAATAAAAAAGGATTATACAGAAAGGTGAGGTCCTGACCAGATGCTACAAATTACCCAGAGCCTCAGTTATGTCTAGCTGAAATCCCATGTCTCATTAGCTCAGTCAACAGTGTGTTTTTGTGTGGGCTCACAGCATGAAGAGGGAACTGACTGTTGACTGACTGCGAACTCTCTCATCCTCTGAATTCTGCATGTTAGGGTAGACAGTTGGTCATTTCCCAATCCTAAGAGCTAGGTTGTGCTTTTAGTGACTTTCACTTTTGTTGCGTGCTGTCACGTGAAGATAAATAGTTTATATTGTGGTCCAAAGGTTGAGTCATCTGTTTGTGTGTGTGTGCCTGTGGGGAGAGCCTGTGTGTTAAGCTGTAGAAGAAAGGGACGTGGGGGGTGGGGGGAGGGTAGAAGAGGTCATGAGTGATTCCAGGGATTTCCTGGTATTTTGCAGGCAGTGGATTGAGAGCCGAGCACCCCCACCCCCATACCAATCCCCCCCCCACACACACACAAACACAAACAAGATGAGCTCCTCTTGGGAAAGTGTGAGCGTGGTGCTTTGTTCCTGTACTTGAGGGCTGTTGGCACATTTACGACACAGCACTTTTAAATGGGCTCCTGTGTTGCAGTATTGCTTTGATTTGGTCACTGTGTCACAGGCAGGGTGTACGTGCCCCACACACATCTTTTTAACAATTTGGTATTATTAAGAAGGAATTTGTTAAACTGTTAGGGAGACACTGCAACTATACTTGTACTTAAACTTATTTTTTATTCTAATAATTCTAATTCACTCATTTGTCTCTAGGCTAAAAGGAAGCTGGATCTAGAGGACCCTCTATACCTGCCAGAGTTTCGCACACCAAAAGGCAAAGGCAGCATTGCAGCAATACCAAGTCCAAGGAGTGAGTATAGTATGTGGTTCAGATGTGAAGGAAAGAGATGTTATGTTGTAGGGTTTTGTGTATAGATACTAAAGATGCCAATACTCGGTTTTCATATCTGTGCTGATAACTTACTTAGGTAACTTAGGAAAATGGCAATTAACAAAAAAATCAAAAGAAAGTTGGGGGACAATGGGGTTTTATTAAGTCAAATTTACTCGTAAGAGGAGCAACATGAAAAAGACAATAAATTACTGTGAGTACAAAAGAGATAAGTGTCAGGAAGTAATCTAATTGCAGTTCTTCCCTAGTGTGTAAGAGGTGGTAAGTATGCGTTGTGTGTGAGGGTAAATGGACGGAGAAGTTTAGCAGACAGTAAGAAGGAGATGGTCATGCATTAGAGGGAAGCTATGTGGATTGTGGCAGGATTAACTTAAAACATGGAAGAGGTGAGCTCTTCTACACAGTCAAAGTGAGAAAACAGCATATTGCAATTTTTTTTAATTAAACAGCCCAAGAGCCTAACAAAACTAAACTTAGAGTATTGGATCTACGACAGATTAAAGTGATTGCTTCATTGAAGATATGTGAGTACTGTGAATAGAAGGACAAACACAGTCATCACATGGCAGGTAGTAGCATCAGTAATATGTTTCTGTATCAAATCCCAACATATTCACAATCACTGAATAATATGTCAAACACAGAATGCAAAATGAGTCACATTTAAAGAGGGATTACTGTAAATAAGATTTATATAATCGTTTGTTTACATGGTACATTGTTGACAACAGATTTAATGACTAATTTAATAAGTACATGAATAAGTGTGCATTTTGTGATCAACTTCATGAAATGCTCAGATTAGTTCTGAAATACTGAAGCTGTGAACTTGTGTCCCGTATAGTAGTATATCATATGTACTGCTGTGTTTTCTTATTATATGAGATGGTTCTTTCTATTTTGCTCTCAGCTCCAAAGTCTCCAGGTGAGCGGACGCGGTACGACACCTCATTGGGCCTGTTGACCAAGAAATTTGTGGGTCTAATTGCCGAGTCTCCCGATGGAGTTCTGGACCTGAACTGGGCCACTGAAGTGCTGGAGGTCCAGAAAAGGCGCATCTATGACATCACCAACGTTCTGGAGGGCGTCCAGCTGATCAGAAAAAAATCAAAGAACAACATCCAGTGGCTGTGAGTAGAAATGGATCAGCAGAGATTTGATATTAGGAATGTGAATAAACTTTAAGTTATAAAATTAGACCCTTATTAAGTACCACTATTAAGTACATAAAAAATAAAATTTGATAAAGGTTTAAAACTACTTTTCAGAACAATTCAGTACAACACCGTAAAGTAATTAAATTAATCTAGAAATAAAATGTAATTGTGTTTATGGGACAGTTGTTGTATTGATTTGCATCTGCCACCTAGTGACTGTTAGGGGCATAAACAATTTTGTGTGTTATGGCATATATAGATCATTTTCATTTTAATACAACAGTTCATCATGTTTTTATTTTTTTATGGGCTTATGCGTGTTCTCCTAGGGTTGGAGATGTATTTGAGGGTGGTGCAGGTGGAGGAGAGAAGGCTTGTGCACTGAGGAAAGAGCTGGGAGATCTGGAGAGAGCAGAGAGATCTCTGGATGAACTGATCCATTCCAGCACCACTCAGCTCAAACAACTCACTGAATATAAAGACAATCAGAGATATCCTTTACATACACCTCAATGTTTGTCTACATCTCCTCTGCAACTCTTTTGTTTTGTTACAAATAGCCACTTAATGTCTGCTGCTGCTGCTGTTGTTACCCTTGACCGCACACTGCACATTGGGCTATGTGACATACCAGGACATCCGCTCCATCGGCAGTCTCAGAGACCAGACAGTCATTGCTGTCAAGGCTCCTGCTGAGACCAAGTTGGAGGTGCCAGACACAGCAGTTGTGAGAATACATCTTTGTTTGTATTTTACAGGATGTTCTTATTTCCTCTTCTCACCTCTATTGGATACTACTAATCCAAACCTATTCATGTAACTTTGTTATCATATATCAATACTGCTGTCAGATGGATGTAAGTCCTGTTAAGAATAGTGAGTAATCCTGATGGATGTGTCAGATTAATAGTTTTCCAAAAGATTAATGAAATAGATGTAAGGAAATGAGTAACTACTATACTGATGTGTTTAAAACTAATGGTAACTAATTGTTTGCATGTTCCTTTCTCCTTACAGCAGGGGTCATTACAGATCTATTTAAAGAGCAAAAATGGCCCCATTGAAGTCTACCTGTGTCCAGAGGAGGGTCTTGAAGATGCTAGCCCTGTTAAGAGTGCTATCACCCCTAAAAAGGAATTCCCCCAACCACCCTGCCCTCCATCTGCAACACCAATGGCACCATTGAGTTACAGCATCAAAGAGGAGCCCATTGAATGTAAGCTGAGGAAAATAGAGTCTGAATTTAGTTTTACACAAAAGCTTAAAAAGCTGTGTGGCCACAAGCCAAGCTTAACATTAAGACTTCAAGCAGGTACAGACTAAACATTCAAAATACAACCTATTAATGGTTGCTATGCCCTGGATACAGCTTTATTCTTATGAGATACAAATGAGTGGTAACAATCTTCATCATGCAAAGGCAAAACAAAATGTTCTAGTACTTTAATATTTGATTTCAATTAACCAGTCAGCTAAAATTTTATTGTATAGCAGTAAAAAATAAAACAAAGTAAGCAATAATGGTTAATGTGCACAAAAATGAATGACAATGACAATGCTGAAGGAATATAAAGAAAAAATATAAAAACACGTGAAGATAAAAAATAAAACATAAAACTTAAATTGCTGTGAAAAAGTATTTGGTCCCTTCCTGATTTGTTTTTATTATGTTTTTGCATATTTGTCACACTTAAATGATTCAGATCATCCAATAAATTTAAATATTAGACAAGGTAAACACAAAATGCAGTTTTAAGTGAATTTTTTTTATTTATTAAGGAAGAAAAATTATCCAAACCTATTTGAATTATCCAAAGGTGGCAAATAAATTTTCACAGCACTGTAGTTTTGTTAGAATTGTAGGTCATCGGGAAAACTTTCTGCAGCTAATGCAGCCCTCACCAAAGACTTTTGTTGTGGAGAGTTCTGCAGGAGGAACACACATAAAATTAAAATCCAGCCTCTCCATGTTCTTTCCTTTTTTTTTTTTTACCACAGCCAACATGTCTACAGCAGCTCCAGCCAACTCCTCCGCTGCTGCATCCAGTTCCTCTCTGCTTGACGTTGAGGTTCTGCTCGGTTTGCCTCCCAGCCTCCTTCAGATCACAGAGGACCAGCTTCCTGGCACATCATTCACCCCAGATCCAAATACCCCGTTTGTCAGTTTCTCTCCACCCTTGGACCATGACGACTACCTCTGGAGCCTGGAGGATGGGGAAGGAGTGTCAGATTTCTTTGACACCTATGATCTTGGGGAACTCCTGAAAAGCTGAGAAATGGTGATGGAGGGAGGAATTTAGGAAGAAATATTTAATTGAATCTCGAGGTAGGAAACATTACACTATGAAGCCATCACTCTTTGTTTTCACCATGTCTGTTTTATTGTTAATGATTCCAAAGGACGTGTTACCGTCTTTGTTTATTTTAATAAAGTAAAAATCATAATTGTATGTAGTATTTTAAAATGAATATTAAAATGGTCAGTTGGGGAGGATGGGTGAAGCTGAGATTGACACTGATGTGTGTGTAATCTCCAAATATACAGAAACACTGTTTAAAATTTGTTCTTGGTTCTCTGTCACATTTTGACACGTGTTAATATCCAAATCACATCACCAACAAAACATCTGATAACATTTGAGTATCAGGTGGTTTACAGGTGTACAGTGGACAACTCAGGAATTGTTCTTCCTTGTTCCCAAAGTCTAGATGTCTGTGCCACTCTTTGGCCCGTAGAGGGCAGCCTTGTATTATGTCAGCTTTAACTGCCATGCAGCTTTACAGGATTCAATCACTGGACGAGAGTAAGCTAAGGTCATCAAGATTCATGTTTTTCAGTTCAGAGTTTGCAAGAGTCTTAATATCTTCAACACTGACCAAATGAAGCTGTGAATAACTTGTTTAATAGCGATCCTTGTAGAACATACAGTACGGTGTGACCTCTGAGCATCAATATTAGACATAGTTTAACTCCTTTTGAAGGTGCTGATGTTGCTTCTGTCTAATAAAGTTTGCTCTCTTCTGCCTTAAGCTTGTAGACGTCAGGCCTTGTACATTTTTGGTGCAGCGTTATGTGCCGAAAAATGCAGGTTGTGACAGTCGATACCAGACACAGATCCAGAGGCAATGCCTGATAACACATACATCTCTCAGAGAACAAGAGGATCTCTTGTTGGTTTGGCAGCTTTGTTTCAAGTCTATTTGCTTCTCTACTGATGTGAGTTAATAGCAGATTTTTTTACACATGATTTTTGATTTAGTAGTGTAAAAATACTATTGTATTTCTCAGGAAATATCCCAAAAAAATAAAGTGAGGTAAGAGGGGAGTTCGCTGATTTAATTCAGGTTTAATTAGAGGAATGATTCGTTTTTTAATTAAATGAAGTCTGTTGGTTAAAAAGCAACAGAAACAATGACAAATGTATATTATTACTGTTTCATGAATGTGTTCACACATGACATGATGCAACCCTTTTAAATATAAAAGGCATGCACCTGCAGTCAGAGCAGCTGTGGTTTTTATATGTTGAACATTTTTTTGAAGAATTCTAGAAATTTGGTAATTTGAATTTCATGCTGAGGTATTTTTGGCTTTCCCTCTACACTGCAGAGATAAGCTAACTGTCCTGTCCTAACGAAACTTGAAATGTGTGTTTGTGTGTGTATTTGACAGCTTGGTAAATGGGTGTTACGGTGTGTCTGTGTGTATGATTTTAATATGTAGATTAGAGAAAGAGAAATCGGAACTTGTAGTTTTTATCAATGAGCATTATTTTTCTGATATTTGAACATAATTTGTTTTGTATTTATACCTACTTTTTCAGAAGTCTTTTGAATGCTGATACTGGCCTTTCTGAAGAAGGCGCAAATGTTTTGTATGACATGCAGCACTTAATATTTTGTAATATTGTGTGGTCTGTTTGAAATGATTAAATAAATGAAGCCATGGTTTACATTTACATTTGTCCTATTTTTTCTGATTTTCAGAAAATTATTCTCCTAAAAAAAAAAAAAGTTAGAAATTTCCTATGCAGTCTCATTCTAACGGGAAAAGAGTCGGTTAGAGTATTCTGTTTTAAAACAGCCAGGGTACAGCCTGAGGATGTTGATCTAATAGGAAGTGACATTCCTTGAGGAGAGAGACTGGGTTGACATGCAGAGAGACAATGACTCTGATAAACTCTTTTGGACAGATAGACAAAAACCACCACATTATTCTTTTGTGAGTTGGTTGCTTTGAAAACAAACAAAAGGCAGGCGGCACCCAAGAGGTCAAAGTTCAGTGGGTCAGTGTGGAATGGTGTTAGTGCTTTCTAAGGAGAAAGGGAGTAAGGAACTATTGCACATATTACACAAATAGATACAAATGTGTGTGTTATTGCTAAATTCTGTATACAACTATTAGTCTTACTACAATGTAGGATGTTTGTTGACTTCAACTGAATAACTACCTAAGCTCAGACTTTATTTCCTTTCCACAAGCTGTCAAAAAATAGTGCAACATGCTTTGTTCTTCTTGAAGTACTTTAATATAAAGAACAGGAAATACAAAAGTATTATATGGACAACTGAGCTTGCAAATAAAACACTGACACAAATCGTCCCTGCACGCACATGGTCACACATAACAGCCTTCTCTAAACTGTGGTGTCTGTGTGTGTTTGCTTCTGAACCAACATCAGGTGTCTAATAGTGCTAAGTGTCTGTTAACACATGTTGCACAACAGCTCATGTGTTTAACACTGAACTGAAACTGAAATGTCAGGAACCACATACAAATACATTGCCTTTAACAGTGTAGTTTACACGCTGTATAAACAGCAGGCCACCTCAGTTTTGTTACACCACACCTTCAGACCAATTGCTGTGACAACAAGGTACTGAAGTAAATATTGTTAGCTGAAAACTTAAATGCCTCTTTGTGTGGTGCCATTGGATAAATAAGGTAACAGCTTGGCGCTGAGCAGCACCAATCTGTGCCCCAAAAAAGCACACCATTGTTGAGAGCTACAGGACACATAGTGGTGTTATTATTTTTATTAAGGGTGGGAGCAATTTAGTGGCTGATTGGTGCCACACAATCTGATTTGGAGCCACTGGAAGCCTTGAGCTGACTCTGGCAGAGCACACAATTGTCCAAACAGATTGTGTTTCAAGATTTTATTTCTTCTGAGAGGTATAAAAGCATAATAATTATCCATTTAAGAGATATTAAAATGATTAACTGAAGGTATTTAACACGTAGGATAAACAGTTTCAGGAAGGATGAATTTAATTGTTCCCAGACGTCTCAGTAAATGTTAAAATGACACTGTTTCTGACTGCATTTATTATGAATTATAAATCATAAACAAGTTTGGCTACCTATTCCCTCTCAGGAAAACCTTTGTTGCCATGTCAACTGTGGTCACAGGCATGCTCCAGAGGTGGGTGTGGTTGGTGGGCTGATGCAACCCTAACCCATGCCACGTGCACCAAACCGGACTTATCCTGATTAGCCAATGAGTCAAGAATTATGTATTTTTTAAGAAAGCAGAAGCTCTCACTGAATGTTCACTAGCTCTTAGAAACATTTTTAAGCAGGTTCTTGGTGCGGATGGTTTTCAATAGAGACTTATATGTGTATTTCAGGGGGAAACTGAAGTCCTATGTTAAATAATAAATAAAACCCCCTCCTTTTTTCTCTTGCTCTCTCCAATCCCCCCATGTTCAGTCATCCATGTCGACCAGAAGAGGGAGTATTTTACGGTAAGTCTGGGCCTGCTGCCTTGACAGGGGTAGTAAATTGATAGCAGGACTGGTGGAGCTGAGTCAACAAGCAGAGTGGAGAGGGAGAAGATTTTTAGGGGGATGGTCATTACAGGATCTTGTGCTACTTCTCTGGGCTGCTGGGAAGTAGCAAGGAAATCCTGGCAGCTGTAATCTTTACTGGAAGATGTCGCTATGACCTCTGTGTACTGTTACGTGTGTGTATCAGAGAGAAACTGCATTTGTTGTACCTCACTTCCTCACAGTCCAACATGTGGAGACTTTGTTCTAAAATGGTGTGAAGAAAAAAAGAATCAAAGCCTTTGTTGATGACATAATAAATAATCAAATTACCATTTGCAGTGGCAGGACAAAATATGTTTGGTACGGTATGTGACGATTAGGAAGGAAAATGTTGGAGATAACATTTGTCACTCAAGTTCATATAATAATACAAGACAGTGAAGTTTCTCTGCATCTTTCGCCTTTCCTCTGTCACTCCTCCTTTTGTCTTCCTCCCTGTGCTGTGCATCTTTCCCTCCCTCACTTCCTCCACCTTCCAAAACTATTTTCCTCTGTCAATTCCCAGTTTCTTGTCCTCCCCCTCCCTCTCCTTGGGCTTGTATTCTCCACTATATGTTAGTTCGTTGCCTGAGCAGACCAGTTAGATCAGTTTTACAATAGGACCCAGGCTGGAAGGCTGGCAGACACACAAAGAAAGGCTGCAAAGAAACTGAAGGAGGGTATTGTTTGGACACAACACGCCTCTGCATTACATCACCCAACACATGCAAGCAAAAAGTTGTGCATGCAAAATGAGCATATAGATTCAAATGCTGCACATATGTCACAGTATGTGACATTTAAGTGTATCATGCAAATATCATGTATCATTTCTCTGACAACTTTAATGCATATTTGTAATGTGTATGCCTTAACATGTATGGACAAACATGAGAGTTATTTGTTTGCTCTCTAGTAAATTTTCACCTTGTGGTTTCAGGACACAGATGCTTTCACTTTAAAGCCATTGTGTACTTCTACATGTGTGAGCAAGTGTAATATCAAATGCAGTGAATGCGCATTTTAGTGTGTCTGAGTTATTTGCTAAGCAGGGACTTGTGACACAAAAAGGAGTTTGTCTATCATTGTGAATAAACACAGCAGCACTGTGAGCGTTCAGAGTTCAGACACAACTTCCATTCTACACTATTCACTGAGTGGCAGTAAAAAATTACAAAGAACAGATAAAATCCTTTTACCACAAAATGAGGCAATTTATTTCTTGGCTGAATATGTTTAAAATAACTGGACGTTGCCTATAGTGCTGAGACTAATTATCCTTTTATGAAGTGTAGGAAATGTAGGCAAATATGTGGTTTTGTGGTACAAACAAAGGGAGCTCCTGTATTCAATGTCGCTTTCTGAAAATCACCCATCTGCACTTCATACTTTACGGTATCACTGCTCTCCCTGAGGCAAGGTTCAGTGATACACCTCTTTTCTTTGAGTTGACAGACACGACAATACATGACCAGGCATGCAGGAATTATGTTCTACATATACCTCTTGTAGTTTCTTTAATGCACTCTTTCATTTTCTTTCACTTTGTCAGACGACTGCAGGAGAAGATCAGATAGGAGGGACTTATGAAATCCTCCCTCATAAAAAAAATGTCTTTTCATGAGGTGAATACGAGCCCCAGCCAAGGGGATCAGGATGCAAAGACACAATGATGTGTTACACCCCTGAGCTTCTAATTAAAAAGCAAGTGTTACATGAGATATCATGCGCTACGTGCAAACAATTCTGCATTGCTTGTTCCTTTTGGATTACTTGCTGTTCTCCTTAGCACCATCATCTGATGGACTGAAATTCCTCTCATTGGGTTTACACTGTGAATGAGGCACTCTGCATATCCATGGCGACCACGGCGCAGACTCATGCATAGAAATGAGAAGTAAGAATGAAAGAGAGGAGTGCAGGACACACACACACACACACACACACACTTTTCAGTCTTTTGAGTGTGGTCGACAGCACAAACATTCCCACGTGATGATGGAGTTTGCTCCCTCCCTCGGCGCACAATAGCGCGCTGGGCCACCTCCACGCGCACACGTTCGTTATGTGGAAGTAGAGTCCAAACTCGCTCAGAACTCAGGTGTGGTTTCAGAAAACTTTCCACGTTAAAGACGTTTTTAGGGCTTAACATCTACAGGAATACAGCAACTTTTTTTTTCCCATTTTGCTTGGTGCACACAAAGGAAAAATAAACGTTTTCTTTTCCTTCAAATGGGAATTAAATGCGCGCGTGAAACTTGGGCTCAGTGACTCTCCGATCCTTCTTCGCTCGAAACATGCCGGAGCGAATAAGTATTTCGGACTTCGTAGTCCTGACAAACGAGGATTTGTCTTCGCCGGGGACTTCAAGTTTCCAGTCCAAAATGAGCGACTGTCGGAACACAGTTTCAGCTGTGGAGGAGGTGAGAGTGGAGGGAGGCAGTGAACACAGACATGCACATTTGTCTGCTGTTTACCTGTCCACATACCATATGTATGTCGTAGCCCAGGCTCAAGAAGAAAGGATCCACACTCACCTGTTGACGGGTTTACTTTGTTCTTGGTGCCTGGACTCACTTTACTACACATATTGTTAATTTTCTTTATAGTCGTGCAGTGAATCCGGTATCATCACGTTGACAATGCTCAGTTTACGTGAAACTGTTTTAGAGAGTTGTAGGGTGATTTTAGGAGATTTAGTCTGTGCTGCTGTAGAACCGATTTGTGATACTGACAGGTGTTTCTATTATTTTGTCCACCCCATCTGCGTGAATAAGGTTCATGTTAGGCTACCTAACGCCTCACTGTAAAATGCATTTCAGTTCAACAATGATCACAGAGTTGAACCAACACCTAATATAGGATTTTCTGCAGAACTGTATCAGTTAAAGTGGAAGAGTGTGTGAACTGGGGTTTTGCTTCATAGCTGCTTGTCATTGTTTGTTTTCTGTGTGTCTGTGGTGTTGGTGCTGTCAGTGCTGCTCTACTGTCTTCAGCAAAGTCTGAATGTTAGCATTCGTAGCTATTCAATGCAGGCTGACCTGGTTCAGCACAGAAGTAAAGATTACATGAGGTACTTGGTCTCCTCTTTTATCACATGACTTGGATGGGGCACACACATACAACACAGCAGACATGCCACAAAGAAGTGTAGTCCTTTGATAGAATAAAGTGTTGTTTTTGTGTGAGTGTCGGTGCACATGCGCATGTTTGACTGTGCCTGCGAGCATGTCTCTGAAGGCCAGGTTGTTCAATTTGTCTGTTTGAACAGGTACTTTGGCTCAAAGCTTGTTTGAGATCTGTGTGTGTGTTTGTTTGAAATCTGTTATCCCACAGCTCTTTGGGCAAAGGAGGAAGCAGAGGAAGCTTACTAATGAACTCAGCCATAAAACAAATAATCCAAGCGTGCACACACATCGATCCCGGTCTTCCTTATGACAAAGTTATGGTTCACTGTTGTACTGGAGTTTTGTTTTCCAGTAAATCTCACATGAACTCAGTGAAGCCAGTGAACTCTGTATTATTTGTAACAACTCTTAGAGCAGTGTTGGACAGCTGTCTGATGTATTTATCTTGGGCTAATGTCCTTATTTATGGTCATGACACTCTAGAAAATACATAGCTGGAATAGCAGCTCTGGGGAGGGTCTTGCTGGAATCCTACACATGTGAACAAAGACAGACAGACAGACAG
>JAUBNQ010000014.1:9471067-9484345 GCA_032353495.1 Ctenopoma kingsleyae
AGACAGACAGACAGACAGGCATACACAGATGTAAATGCAACAGTCCCTTTATAGATAGATTTGTGGTTATTATGTTTAGTCTGCTCACCAGGAACAAGTTAGATTAATGGCTTGGATAATGTGTGGGCAAGTGTGTGGCTTACAGTGGCAGACACTATTTACCCACACTTGGCTGCTTGTTACTTATTACCCTTGATTAGAGACAACAATAAAGGGAGAAAGACATAAAGGATGGTTTCGTTTCCCATATTTATACAATATAAGGGCGTCTATTTTAGTCCCAGCAGTGTTTTTAAGAACAAACCTGAAGTTTTCTGCTATTGTTAACATGTTGAAGTGAAATGTTGTAGATTATCTTGCAGCTACGTACATCACCCTGATTAGTTAATGTGGTAAATAAAGATCAGGTATCTGTTAGTCATGAAATATAAGCTTTGCAGCTCTGACATACACACACACACACACACACACACTGACAGCAGGTGTACACAACCCTGCATACTGTCTCAAAAAGACACTGTAGTTTCATCACATCAGCACATTTATGGGTGGAGCTCATTGTGCTCTACGGAAGGCATGTAAGTGTTATTTATTGACAGTTTTTCTCGATTGAATGTTTAATTTTCACAAAATGCACACAACCTGTTTCGTTGACAGGCACCAGCTTATTTTCATTATTTATCTCGTCTGCCAACCATATTACAAAGCAGAGGAAACCACATCAGCAGTGAGCAACTCCCATATCCCGTCTCCGCTAAATCACTTTCCCATTCATTGTCTGCAGAGTCACATTACATATCGCCTTTTAATTAGTGAAATAACACTTAGGGAGTGGACTTGACTAGGAAGGACTGGGGCGTGTAAAAAAACACGATCTAACAAGGCTGAGGCTCTGTTAAGTCTGTGTTACTGGCTCATTAAACCTATTTCTGCTGGCATGTAGGTGGAGTGCCACATGTCTAGCTTGTGTAAGGAGAAACAAACAGGATCTAGTTTCATTTGGTTTGGAAGAGACTGATTACCCAAAAATACAACAAAGCCAGTTGTCTGTTTGCATCTGTATTTACATCATGTGTTATAGTTATCAGAAAACTACTCATTGTGATTTTAATGAGGGGAAAGTGTTGTTTCGACTCGAGAAGTGACGGTGGACTGGTGAAATCAATTTGGTGATATCATTCTGAACTCTACATGACTATGTAAGACAGATGATTGTATTGCTGGCAACTGCTTACTCACTCTGCACCTTAGTCGCACACCGTGAGAAAATTAGGTGTAACAGAATGGTCACACATGCACACATATTACTGCAAACACATCAGCACAACTGAGCTAACCACAACTAATATCCATGAGCATTTTGAGCGTCACAATAACAGGATATACTGTAAAGTATTTTGTATCTACAGAAATTGTCAGAGGTTTTTCCTGACATGTTTATACTGATGTATAAACATCATATACAGTTCTTCATTGCATCGTATAAACATTAGTCAAGACATTAGTCAAGTGACAAATATTAATTTTATTCTTGCTTTTTGATTTCACATTTGATTTCTTTGTCTCACTGTTTTATTGCAGTCTCTGGAGATGGACCACACAACTCTGCAGAGGATGAAGAAGATGATCAAAGCTATACATACATCTGGACTCTGTAAGTGTCGGTTCATAACACACGTAGTCTCACTCATACAGAACATTACCTGTGTAAGAAAACAATCCCAACACAGGGTGTGCCTGTTAGCATTACCCAGAGCTTTCAACCCTATCTGCATGATCTGTGCAGTGCATAGAGGAATCTCCATGTACTGTAATTCATTGTACAAGCCAGCTCAGATGACATCAGCAGGTTCATGTGGGTAGTGGTGTTTATGAGTGAGGCCCCTTGTTATGAGACAAGGGTGCGTGGGATGATGGGTGATTGTGTTTACCTTTACACAGAGCGTATGGTTTTGTGATGTATGTGTGTGTCATTGTTAAGGTAAACGCTATCTACAGCTTAGGCAACAACAAAATGCTCAGTTTGCAGTGACCTAACAGAACCATAGGGTCACCGAGTGGCTGTTTTGTAAGTGTGTGTGTGGGTGAAATGTATGTTGCCACAACTTGCCATTCATCCTCTCGCAAGTGATGATGCATAAGATGTGAGCATTCGCCTCATAAATTTGTGAAACAGGCGAAGTGCATAGCATCCCGAAGTTGTTTTTCCTCTTCTCACTTAACACTCTGCTTCTCATTTCAATGCTTCAACTCATAGTTTTTAGTAAATATGAGTCAGTGAGACAGCTGCTCAGGATTAGGCAACCACATCCAGAAAGCAGCGCTAAAGCATCTGCAGAGAAGTGCTCTGTGATTGTTCTCTATCGACTCACCTCTGTTTTCTCCACAGTAAGTAGAAGCATCTGGGTTAGTTCCAGTAATGTGACGATTGGAGCCCCGACAACCTTCTCTTTCCACTCTTTATGTTGCTGAACCCCTTAATCAGTCCTGATGTTAGGTGACTCACCACACATACAGGCACATACATCCACTCTTTCCCCATGTCGGTCTGGCCTGTTACTGTGTCACACGTACAAAAAGACACACACATGGTCAGGTCAGATGTTCTCTTCTTTCGTTCTCTATTCCCATAAACTGCTAAGTACCATTTTTCTGCCAAGACTCTGAGGCTTGTGAGTCTGTGTGTGTTCTGGAAGAGTAGTGAAAATGTTGCTGTGCTGGTATGTGTTAGTTAAAGGTCAAATGTAAAATCCTCCTCAGAGCTTCTTTGTGACTCAGCTGTTTGTTGTTTAATAGATTCATGAATTTTGTTTGTTATAATACTTTTTAATGACCATGCAGCCACACAGGCTCAGTTTTCCTGCTCCCCCTAGATTTTGTTTCCTCCATCCCGGTCTGCATTCTTTCCCTACATCACAATATAGCTGTTACTCAAAATGTTCCATTTTTGCATTTGACCCATTTCACAGTTTGGTTCCCAGATACAGTGGCTTTGCTATTTCACAGAATTGGAAAATGGAGCAAGAAATGAACTGGTACTCTTTCAATGCATAATAATATTTCTGCTTATGTCACTATAGTCTTCTGTGGTGACTTCTACAGATGTCTTATTCATATGTTTTTTTGTACTTCCTTACTTTTTTAGCATATAACCGTCATAAAGTCAACTAAAATGCTTCTATATTACACTGCTGAAAAACACTGATTTGGTTGTAAGTGGTTCATGAGGTGACTTTGACATTGCTTGAATTGTAACCTCTGTTTATTTGATGTTCTCCTCTAAGCCTCACTTTGAACTAGCTGTAGGTTAAAACCTGGTTGAATGTAAACCAAAGTGGTGCCAACTGGAGCTTAGATTCTTTTTAGTCTGCCTTTTTTTTTTTTTACATAAATACAAGAGAGTGAGAGCCCTCAAAGGTTATGACCTTTGGCAAAGTGACCTACAAGCCCCAGAGAAACATGGGTTTCTACATGTTTGCCTGTCTCCTGCTTCAAGATGGGTGGAAACCTCTACTAATTTATCCCACATGCTTGTCTTGTTAAAATACTCTCACTGGGAAAGTCAATCTGCCCTCTTTAGATTTTCTACACATCTAACCCAAGTCTAAATAACTGTTCGCTTCCTATGTCTATGCTCACTGTGTGCATGTGTATTGTTTTTCAGCTCATGTGGACAACAAGGAGCAGTATATTGAGGTGCTAGAGAACCTGGGAAATAGCCATCTCACTCAGGACAACAACGAAGTCTCCACAGGCTTCCTCAACCTAGCTGTGTTCACTAGAGAGGTCACAGCCCTCTCCAAAAATCTGGTGAGGAAAGACGAGAAGAGTGAAGAAGAAAATGGGAAGGGAAAGGGGAGGTTTCCTCAAATTAGCTGTATTAGAGAGTCCACAAACACAAAACCTATTGAAGACTGAGGGCAGAGAGAAAATAAAGAAAAACAAAAAGAGGAAAGAGAAGCTGGGTGCTTTTGTGGTTACAAAACCCCCCAAATGATGACATGTCTGAAAGCAAGAATGAAAGCTAAACTGCAAATCTGCATGAATGTATGGAGGAAATAGGTTTTCAACAGCTACATATGTTTCACCTGCACATCATGGGGCAGAATGAAACTCTCTCACTGATAATTTCTCTAGCGGTAATTCATAATTCATCCCAGACCTCCACGTGTGAATAAATACACGTACACAGACAAACACTGTCTCATACACTCCCTCACATGTGTCAGTCGAGGCCTTACAGGTCAGACTCTGCCTCATAGATGTGAAAAGGAAGTGGATCCAAAAGACTAGCAGGAGAGTGATTTAGGGAGTTTCACTGCAAAATCAACCTGAGCGTGTCCCTTAATGCCATATATGAGTAATTGCATACTTGTTCCACTGTCTCAGTGTGTGTGTATATAAGCATACAGGCATTTATTCATGCCATATGTGCATTCATTGGATGTTGACACTGGGAGCTGGCATTTCCCCTTGTCATAACTCCATACTGTACTGCTGTAGTTACCTCAGCTGTTGGATGTTAGCCTAAACAATCGAACCAGGCCTCTACGGCAGTATCTTAAGGCCAGCTCAGCAGCAGAAACCGTTGGATATTATTTATGTTAAAAGCAGGGTGGAGCTTAGCCGTAATTCATCAGGATCCATGGAAAGGTTGTAGAGACATTTACAAACAGACTTTGTAAGTTTGAACAGTGAAGACATGTGGACATGAGATGATGAAAATAAAGAGGAAATTTACTTACATGGACAAATTAGTGCTAATTATTTATTACTGTAAAGTAAACATTCACACTAGTTCTACAAGGCAGTTTATCTTCTCTCTGTCCATAATCTCAGATAACTCCTACTTTCTCTCTACTGTTCCCAACACTTCATTAAAGACATTGCGTCATACTCCCCCTTGGATCCAAAAATCTTAATGGTGCAGATTATTGTCCACGATTTTCATTTGATGACTCACCAGTTCAAAATGACTCACCGTGTTTTTAGGGTTATCCACACTCATTCCCAGAAATGTAAGCCCATAGAGAGATACACTAAAAGTGTGTATGACTGTTTGCTTGTGCTGCAGGAGATAGGGGTCATGTATGACAAAGGAAATTCAAGCATTATTAATTGTGTCTGCTTTTACATATTTCAGGTGCAAAACCTCAACAACATCATGGCGTTTCCTTTGGAAAATGTGATGAAGTCGGAGCTCCGGGACAGCAGACTAGTGAGTGTAGATTTTAATATAAATTCATCAAATATCAATACAGTTTCTCCTGGCTAAACTTGTATACACTTGTAAAAGTAAAATAAGTTTGTTGATGCTGACTTTAGTGCCTGAAATGACTAACATGTCATTGTAAAATCAGTTTTAGCATGGATTTCCTCTCTAATGGCATCTATATGTGTTGTAGACAGAGCTGAGCCTAATAAAATAATGGATATGATCAGGCTGTTTAGATGACTACAGTATGTTCTGTTAAACTGTTAATTTGACAGCTGGAAATTGCTTCACCATAAATGGGAAGGAAAGCATAGTGCTACTTCAATCCTGTTCTGCCAGATACCCGACTAATTATTATATTGAGTAATTATGTCTTCATCAACAGTCTGACTTTACCCATTCAGATAATAACAACGGTATGAGCCAGTAAAATCCTGCTTCACTGACTGCACATGGACTATTGATCATATGTCTGGCTATAAGACAGCAACTGTCCTGTGGTGACATAAAAACATTTACTGTTCTTTTCTTACCTTTCTTTGTTTTACTCTGCAGGAACTCAAGAAACAGATGGAGAAGAGCTGGAAGGAGTACGACATAAAAATGTAATTGACTAAACTCCCTCTCTCTGTGGTTAAAGTCCAGCTCCTCAGCTTCAAGTCTCATTGTTTTCCTGACAGAAAAGAAACTGAAGATCAGATTTGATTGCCCAGGGAGAATTGTGTCACACATTTATGGTTCTTGCTAATATTTTACTGGGTCACAGAAGTGTAACATCAGAGGGTAATAATAAGGTAGTTCATTCCCCATGGTCGTTCTCTATTGTATTACTATGAAATAAAGCTGAGGCACTTGCACTTTGCAGCCATGATTTGATCTCATTCTGATGGTTGTTTAAAGTGTTTTATAATGTTGTAAAGAGATTTTGCTTCTCCTTTATTGTCTTCCTCTCTCTCCATGAGGAAGGTGAAAAAGTTACTGGAAAATGTTCTCGGTTTGTGGCAGAAAACAATCGACTCACTTGCAAAGTAGTTAATCATTAGAGAAAAAGTTATTCAGATGACTAAAGAATCGAGACACACTGTGGATGTAAATGAATAGTAACATTCTTCTTACTTTTCCTCCCCCCTATCAGAGTGAAGCTAGAGAAGGAGAGGAAGGAGAAGACCAGGCAGCTGGGGCTGATCAGGACAGAGGGATCAGATGGAGGGGAGGACATGGAAAGAGAGAGGAGGACCTTTCAGCTGCAAATGTGTGAGGTGAGGGATTAGTGCCAATCAAAACACCAGACCCAGACACCATACACATACCTGAGGAAAGCTTGATTTAGTATACAAGGGTGGTCTACCTCGTGCATTACATATCCCATCCATGGTCGACTGTATGGCCAGGGTCAAGCCCTTTTGTGTCTCCGATGGAAAAAAATTGTGTTGCAGAAACTCAAACATGAGTTAAATGGTTTGACTCTTATACAGCTGCAGTGGAGCTGCATCATACATAATGAAGCACAGTTCAAAATCTTAATAATGTGAAAAAATAAAACCTTTTTAAATAGCATCATGACTCCATGACACCTGAAAGCTAAATTGTAGGAAAGTCTTGTGAAATTCACTGACAGCATGCAGACCTGCATACATGTGGTACAATCTCAGCTGCTAGTGCACATTTTGTTTGAGGAAATCTTAAGAAAAATGGTCCAATCCTGACTGAGGCCAGCTGTTGAGACAAAGAGGAGTAGCAGTGAAGATGAAATTTCCACTTGTTGCAAGCTGTGCCTTCTGTCCGCACCTCTTTTCTTTTCCTTTTTCCCTTCCTTTTATATACAGTTCGATGCACACACAGGAAAATACAAACTCACTCAAATATACAAAGAACAGAAACACCGCTTCATTTGAGCCTCTCTCTTGTTCAACTGCAGTGAAACAAATGAACTCAGACTTGGGTTTTATGGAGCAATGACAGTGTAGTAATTCCTTCCACACAAATCTAAAAACACTAGCTTGTCCTCAAAGCTTTTTTTCTGTATGTAGTATGGCTTTAGATTTAGGACAGGATGGAAATTATTCACAATAAACCTTCACTGTGTATGTGTTATGTTTTCTTGATGAAGGCTTTTGCTAGTGCCTGTATACAGAGTTCTCTGACTGACTGGAGTGTTGTCAAAAAGCGTATGACCTTTGAAACAATTCAGAGCAGTGTCCTAGACAGCAAGCAGCCTCATACTGTAAACATGCTCAAAACAGAGGTGTAGTCTTATATCTTGACTGAAAAACAGCAGCATCATGCCTGGTTCTCATATTCAGTTATGATGTTTTTGTGGATTAATCAGACTTTTCTATGGACAGCTGATGTTTGTTTACCTGTTAACTTTCTGTGTTCAGTATCTTTTGAAGATCCAGGAGTTGAAGGTTCGTCAGGGCCCTGATCTTCTCCAGAGCCTCATCAAATATTTCCAGGCCCAGCTCAGGTCAGTCTCATCCAACATAAACTTCACTATTTTTGACCTACAGTCAGTTTGTTCTAGGTGTGTAATAACTAGATTAAGAAAAATGATTCAGCAGTGGATTTGATTTGTGCCACAGGTTTTCAATGAGTGCTTTTGTATAATATTTGAGGTTTTTTGGTTTTCACTTCCTTTTACATGCTATTACTGTTGTTAAGCGTTTGTCCGTTTTAATCATACTGATGGTTTTATTTGGGAGCATAAGTTGCTTATACAGCTTCAGCATGTGATATTTTGGTTGGTGCGAGCCTGGATGTTAGGGCTCAAATACCATCATGACTCAGCATTTGTTCTTTGTCTGGTCTCAGTTTCTTTCAGGACGGGCTGAAAGCTGCAGAGAATCTCTCTCCATTTATTGAAAAACTTGCTGCTTCTATGCACACGGTAATAGCATTAACTGCTGCTGGTTTGTGTGTCCTGCATTATATTAGTCAGTGTTTAACAGGAAAAATATTAGTCATCTTAAGTCTCTACTCAGTTTTGGTATTATTCAGCTTTGTTATGATTTGCAAATTGATGTTACTATAAAACTCACAGACATACATATAAAGTCTGATGTTATCATATCCTTAATCTACCCACAAACATTCAACTTCTCAATTTGTCATCCGGATTCAGTCACAACAATAAAACTGCGCCTAAAGGAGACACTTAAAGTGAAAATCTCACTGTAAATCACATGTTTTAGTGCCTCCTGTAGCAGTGTTTCAGTCTTTCACAACAGCCACCCTCCAAACTTTACCCCAGCTGAACCCATAGGCAGAAACTGTTATTGGAGTCTATTCCCACAAACATTTCCAATTTCCAAAACATGAAACTACAAGCTCCACTCATTTCCATGCACACCTATTTCCCCAACCACTCCAACTGGTTTCCAGTCTGCATAAAATGTGCCTTCTTTTATTTTCTGGATAGAGCACTGGAAACTGGAAGGTTAGAGGTTTTTCTGGTTCTTCATGTGCAGAACATTGACCTGCTCAGACATGCCAGACCTCAGTCTAAAGAAGGAAATCCAGACAGAATCCAGTGTATGTTAGGGTTCTCTGAATCTCTCTGAATTAAACAGCTATGTTGCACGCAAGACTGATCTCTCTGTTGCTTTAATATAAAAAACAATGTACTCTGGTGGACTGCACCCACCCCAGTACTGAGCTGTGTTTTGCATTATTTAGACCATTACACAAAGCTCTGATGTATTGTCATTCCACACCCAAATGATGGTACAAATCATAACATTGAATATGAGCTACTGAATACAGGAAAATAAAAAACACGCTCTTTTTCTAACAAATTGTGCTGTAACTGAGTTTTATGATTGGTGTGTGTATTGTAGGTGCGTCAGGACCAGGATGAGGAGGTGAAACAACTTACTCAGTTGAGGGATTCTCTCAGGTTACTTCTCCAAGTGGAAGGGAAAGAGGTACTGGTATTTATAATACAGTATATTACGCACATTACATGTAATGTGTATGAAATTGTGTAACTGTGTATAAACTAAATCAGTGCAATAAAAAGTCTAGTGGCAGACGGTTTTAATTGCTAGTTGACTGAATTACTTTGTCTTGGGAATGATATGCGTGGCTAGTATGAAACCTTTGAAGTTAAGTCCCTGTTTGTATCCCAGGAGTGCCTGAACAGGAAGAACTCTGGCAGTGGGTATAGTATACACCAACCTCAGGGCAACAAGAAGTATGGGACCGAGAAATCTGGCTTCCTTCTCAAGAAGAGTGACGGGTTTGTAAAAGCGTCAGCTATAGTGTCTAAATATCACATTACATGCAGTTGTAACACAAGTGTTGTATTAGATTTGACAATATATGGAGTTAATATGACAAGATGTGAACAGCGTACATCTATAGTAACATCAAACTGTGCTGTAAACTTTATACAAGTAATGTGTACTGGTTCATTAACTGCAGAAATTCTGGGTTTACTCTAAATTCTACATGTTTATATTTTAACTAATGAAAAAAAATCCACTAACACTATCCTGGGCAGTAATGATCTGAGCTGTGTAAAGAGTAAGCACAGACGGTATGGAGAAAAAAGGGGGGAACTCAGACTTTTTTCTAGCCCAGCTGCTCTTCATTATAGTGAGATGAAGATTCAAGAAGGGGCCCCTCCTGTGGAAGTTATTGGCAGACTTGCTAAGCGAGCCAATCCAACGTTTGCATCATGCACACACGCACACGTGTATATATACACACAGACCTAGATGATTCTGTGATAAGGAGAGGGGATGTGGTTCAGTAGAGCAAATGGAAGATGGAGGAGAGTAAACTTCCCTCAGGCCACTGACACAAAACAGATGAAGACGTTTGCCGCCATTCTTACTTGATTCAGTCAAGATAGTGAAAACAGAAACAGAAAAGAGTAAAACTCTGTTGACAGAAGAAAGCTGAGCCAGCACATTGTGTCATAAACAAACCATACACAACGATTAACTGCTCAGGTTGATAATTGTTATAATATTGGTAATTGTTTTCCTCAATATATGCTATTGTTTGGCATTTTATTGTATAGGATCAGGAAGGTGTGGCAGAAGAGAAAATGTGGAGTCAAATTTGGCTGCTTGACCATTTCCCACAGTACGGTGAGGACATATGGGCTAAATTATCAGTTTTATTATGCCCATTTTTTCAATGCATACTGACATAAGCTGATGTTCTTTTCTTCAGATCAATAGACCACCAGCCAAACTGAACCTACTCACCTGTCAGGTGCGACCAAATCCAGACGACAGAAGGACCTTTGACCTTATCACTCGTAGGTTCATTCCTAAGTTTTGACTTTACCCTCAGCGTATCACCATTAAAGACTGTAAAGACTCATGTGCTGTACAGCTGTGTGCAATATTGGATAGGATAGAAAACATGAGTAGAAACTTATTGCACAGCACATTATTTAGATAATCAGTGTTACGATTTCACATCACAATAATCATTAATCAATAATTATGATGTGAAAAGCTGGTGATTGTGTGTGTCATGCTTGTTTTAGTCATGCAACATTTGTTTGCACCATCCTGTGGAGAGTGCAACTTTTAAACCCTCTTCACTCCATCTTCTATTGGGTAATTTATTTTATTTTTTCAAGATCTACTGACATTGCCTAACCACCCTTTCTCTGTCTCTATAGACAATCGAACATACCATTTCCAGGCAGAAGACGAGCAGGAATGTGTGATGTAAGCAATAAATACACTAGACTGCACTTATAGCTTCAAGGTAGCTTTATTCACTTCACGGTTAGAAAGAAGAGAGGAATTCAGATGAAAAATCAAGTAAAATGGAAGTCTGAGCTTGTAGGCACTGGCTGACAATGGACAAAAAGAGAGTGAAACCAGAAGACGCAGAAAGAAAAAGCTGTCCTGTGAGAGCCCTCTGGCCCAGCTGGTGTTGGGCGGGCCTTCTCTTTCTAGCCACAGACAGCAAGCAAGGGAACTTTGTGTGTTGTGATGTGGCGTTGGATAAGGGTTACATGTAGGGTTTTGTGTGCTGCCCTTCCCCTGTGTGTGGGCCCCAGGCAGAGTCTTTGATGTGATGTGCTGAGGGAAATGGAAATAATTTGTACAAAAAAAAATACTGGAGCCTGAGAAATGAAAGACATGAAGTTCAGAGTCTGGTTGGTAGAGAACTCAAAACTGAGAAAGTGAGAGTGAAGATGACTTATCATTAGACAACTGAGCAAAAAACACATGCAAAACACATGGTGGGCTGCTTTTGATCTTCAGAGGGAAATACTGAAATGATCAATCCTTTGGTTTCTCTTGGTGCCAACTGCATGTATGTCTGTACTTCAGCTGGATGTCAGTGCTGCAGAACAGCAAGGAGGAGGCTTTGAATACAGCACTGGGAGGAGACCAGCTCCACCTCCAAGACAGTGGGCTCCAGGAACTTTCCAGAGCCATCATCGCAGAGCTTCGACACATGCCTGGCAACGAGGCTTGTGCTGACTGTGGGGCTCCAGGTCAGCCAGTCATTGCTATTGATGATATTTGTAGAATTAAATGTGGACGTTGTGGAATTAAATGTGGATGTTCTGAGCGTTACACGATTCACAAATAATGATAGTTATCTTATCAAGCTGTTTAAGGGAGTCATGTTTCTAACATATTTTGTATATTTGCTCTGTTTATGTCAGATCCAACATGGCTGTCAACTAATCTGGGCATTCTGACCTGTATAGAGTGCTCTGGTATCCACAGAGAATTGGGTGTCCACTACTCCAGGATTCAGTCTCTGACTCTGGACCTACTAAGCACCTCAGAGCTTCTGGTACTTAATGCACAGATGCAGATTTTTGTCATTATTTCCTAATTACAGACGGTATGTAACAGTCTGCCTTTCATTGAAATGCCTTCATGCCACATCTTTGTTGCTGCGTTGTGTGTGTCTCCAGTTAGCTGTCAGTATTGGCAACACCAGATTCAATGACATCATGGAGGCCTGCCTCCCAAATGACTCTGTCAAACCACTGCCACGAAGTGACATGTAGGTTCCCGCTTTCATTTAAACCAGAAATGCAATTATTCGTTTTTATTCGTTTATTTGTTGTAGTTCTCATGAACCAAATTCTTTTACAACTAGGAATGCCAGAAAAGAGTACATTGTGGCAAAATATGTTGAGCGCCGGTACGTCCTACGTAGAGAAGAAGCTGATCCCAGCCGACTGTACGACGCTGTGAGAAGTCGTGACCTTGTTTCTCTCCTGCAGCTCTACGCTGAAGGAGCAGACTTGGCCAAACCACTTGTGCTGCCTGATGGACAGGTGAAGATACTGTACAGCTACAAGGGGATTTCCACACCAGCATTTCTTTCTGAATTGTCTGTTAGGATTCCTGCCACTTTAGAACTGTGGCTGAACTCCACTGTGGCTAGAAGGAGAATAAAATCCCCTAGTGTTAGAATAATACAACATACAGTGGTGAATGGATAGTTACAGTATGTGAAGTATGTGTTAATTGTCTTCTTGTGTCCATGGTTTATGTGGTGGGTAATCAAAGGCCCTCCCATCTCTTTTAACCTATAATTTAGACTTTGCCTCCCTTTCTCTTCATCCTCTAATCTTGTTTTTCCTCATATCTGCTGTCTCTCTCAAACACCTTTTCTTCCTTTTTTTATGAAAAAAGAACACTTTCTGCTCTGCATTAGCAATGTGTGTGATATGGCTGGTTTCACTTTGAGTGTGTGTGTGCGCATGCATGTTTGTTTGTGTTGGTTAGTCCTCGTTTATTGTTTCAGCTTTTAGGTCAGAGCTCATGTCTCATGAGAACAAGTGAGACGAGTCTGTTGAATTACACATGCACTTCTCCTTCTCTGTCTGCCCCTCTTTTTATCTTCACATAAACAGACAATGCTTGTAGCTGTAGGAAAGTTTTCACAGTTTAAAACACAAACGGAGATGAGTTGTTGCACAGTCAACCTCTGACATTAATTGCACTTTGTTTTAGTTGGACCTGATTGTCAGGTCCAAATACAAAATGACCTTTGAATGAAAAAGTTTAGTGTAGATGGAAAAACTCTTTAGGGTTTAACAGCTTGGCCTAATTTGTTCCTCT
>JAUBNQ010000014.1:9484445-9498303 GCA_032353495.1 Ctenopoma kingsleyae
TGACCTTTGAATGAAAAAGTTTAGTGTAGATGGAAAAACTCTTTAGGGTTTAACAGCTTGGCCTAATTTGTTCCTCTCTTTCTGCTTAAGGAGACCAAAGAGACAGCTCTGCATCTTGTTGTGCGTCTGGAGGAAAGAAGCTCTCTGTCGCTGGTTGATTTCCTCTGCCAGAACAGGTCAGCTGCTGACAAATAGTAAAATATGATTTGTATTTCCTTTGTATGAAGAGGATTCAGCTTTTGATGTGTTTTGTTAGACTTAGTTATAGTGCTTAACACCATCTGTCTATCTCACTCCAGCAACTGTCTGGAGAAGAGAACAGCAGAAGGAAACACAGCTCTTCACTACAGTGTCCTATATCACAAACCTGAGTCTCTGAAGTTACTGCTAAAAGCGAAGGCAACACTACATACAGGTACTTTTAACTCTACTATATTTACTGTACTTCACTCTGTGCAATCAGTAAATACTTAAAACATTTATTTTATCCTGTAGTGAACTCAGGAGGAGAGACGGCCCTTGATATTGCACGAAGGCTGCAGCATACGCACTGCGTCGAGCTGGTGAGACATTCAATTCCACTTATAAGTTGTAATTCATATATTCAAAGAACACACACAGTCAGGAAGTAAGTAAGGAATCAAGTTGCAACATTAAAATACCCACCAAAAAGCCAGCACCAAAATCAAAACAAGACAACTTCCACAGCTGGAAATACTACCTTAAAATAACTCCCTGTGCAGCAAAGCTCGGTGAAGGGCTCAGTCCCAGGACAAGGAATCATATCCTCATCAGGTCCCATTGTGTATCATTTTATAAACCAGTTTTATTTTCTTACCGGCCATCTGCCCTGTGGTGTAATATCCTGTTTGATTGTGCATGCCTTTGTTTTATAGGCTTGTTGTGTAGAAATGGGGGAAAAAAAGGTTGCACAATAAAATTGCCTCAAAATTCACACATTTTACTGATGGGCTGTGTTAAACTGATTTAAGGTGATCTGTTGCATTTAGATGTGGATTCACTCTGAAATTATTTCATATTATTTAACCCTATTATTCTTATTTTTCTATTGTGTTTTTCAGTTTCAGTTTTCGAAACGTCCACTAAACTCAAGGTCATACAGAGGTGTGACATTGACAGGAGTTATTTTTCGGTCAAATTATTTTTTTTCAGGATTTCATAGGGATGTGTGATAGTTTGTGCTGATCTCATTTAGACATCTGTCTTTTTTGATTGAACTTTAATTGATCAATCTCAAAGTCTCTGACTACTAGTACAGAAACTGTACCTAAAAGTGAAACCGCAATGCAAGAAAAACAAAGAAATGAAAACTGTTACTGTTTATGTAGGAGTATTGAGTGTTTTCTCCCGTGTGGGTTTTAGTTGGAACTAGCCCAAAGTGGGAAGTTTAACTCCCAGATCCATGTGGAGTTCATGTGGGAGACGCAGTCTCAGGAGTTCTATGACAGTGAGGATGACCTGGATGAGAAGGTGAACAATACACACCTGCCTGGCCAATCACATTATGTTACATTTCTGTCTCTAACATAAAAACCTTGACAAAGTTTGGAGAAGGCAATTTCTATAGGACTAACTATATAAATGACCTTTTTGCTTTTTTCACTTTCTCCTAGGTGAGCCCATTACCAAAAAACCGTTCTCCACTGTTCACTAATGGAGGTGGTGGAACTTCCTTTGCCCAGTGGAATGTGGCTAATGGTGCCCATGCTAATATGGGGAGCAGGCCTTGTCAGACCTATGAGAATCTAGACTTCCTATACAGAAATCCTCCTGCCAACAGCGCCCCCTCATTAGGGCCTCCACCACTGCCAGCTAAATCCATCCAAAGAGGTGAGCTACTACCTAACCACTCCACTTTTATGTTTATTTATCAAGACTACTTTCAAAGTCACCAAGTCACAGCTACCAAATACTATATAATACAGAATTCTGGATCGTCATATTTTACTGAATTTGTTGATGCTTATAATAAAATTGCACAATATATATATTTGCCGCTGAGCTGTTGTGTTTGCATCAGTTGAGACTTTGCACTATAATGCAGTTTATATAAGAGAACTTATTTATTGATGAGTGATTTCCTTCCGCTCTGTAGGTCGATCTGACCCCCAGATTTCAGTCACAACACATGAAGGACACCCCATTCCAAGACGCTGCTCTAACCCAGCCTCCCACTCATCCAGTCCGCAGACACAAGCAAGACAAAGCCCTCCTTCACCCAACACAGAGAACCAAAGCAGGAGATCCCCCAGGTCTCCACAGGGACAACGAGGTCTGCTCAGGAGACAGAGGCAGACCTGGGATGGTCAACCAGGTGTTAGTTCTGGATCTCAAAGCAGTGTCACACCAACATCCTCTCAGGGTCACATAGGACCTGTCAGGTAAGACAGCACTGCTTTACACACAAAATTAAATTTAAATATCTCTATATCCTAAAACTACCTGTGATAAGCTTTAATACTACACAAATGAAAATGACTATTCAGTTTTCTTCAGTTTCGATGTATTCATAATTCCACATATAACTTGCTTTGTCAGTGTAATTTCACCTTACTTCTGTGTTATTTTCCAGTTCAGAGAAGACCACATCGTATCGTAGAACCAGCAGTGGAGGAGGCAACCAGGGCAAATGTGGTGTGTCATCCCCCAACTGTACAGGCAGCCAGGAGGAGCTGTACTGCAGTTTAACAGGAAATAGTCCGAGCTTCACCCCAGCGCCTGCTCCAGCACCATCATCCTCACCTACTGTGACCTCTGCCCATCGACCCCGCAGGAATGCTATGGTACAGCTATGTAGAAACTTCTTATTATTATATTCCCCCTGTGCTTTAATACCTCAGTCACAGTCTTAAATTTCAGAAGACTTTATTTTCTCTAGAGAAGAAAATACCTGGGATTTTACAGTCAATATAAATTTTCTGGTGGGACACTGAGAAATATATCACATCCCCTATAGGTTTCTGGCAGCAGGCCACATCAGAAGCGTGTCAAGGCGTTAGTGGACTGCAGAGCAGTCAGTTCTGAGCAGCTTGCCTTTTTCAAAGATGAGATCATTGTGGTCACGGCCACTAATGACTCCCACTGGTGGGTAAGTGCAACTACAACTTTCACTCCCTCATGCATTGTCTAAGGATTTCACACGAACTTGTAAAATGAAATATACAGTCACTTGAATGTATTCAGAGCTCTTCGCTTTTTTCATACTTTGTTGTGGTTTACAATAAATAATACATACTCAAAGTAAAAACATTATTTTTTAGAATTTGTTCGTCATAGTACAGGAAAGCAGAGTCCTGTGTGAATAAGATCATGCAGTTCGAACTGTATGACACTTCCATTGTCAGGGAAGTGTCCGAAAGCCCAGTATTCATTCAAACGGAGTAATCTACAACACAAAGTGTGGTGTGAAAACTTTCAGAATTCTCTGTATGTAAGACTTTTCCAAATGTCATCATATCATAATTAAGTCATTCCATATCCCAACAGGTTGGTCACATAGAAGGGGACCAATCCAGGAGTGGGACCTTTCCTGCCAACTATGTACACGCACTGACAGACTGAAGTCAGACATGGAAATGTGAAAGTACTGTATGGTGTCAAACTAGAGGAACTCTAGAACCAGCATGGGATGCTTACTGGAACCTTACTGTCTTCACACAGTGGAATGTTATCTACCTGAGAGGGCTGTATTTTTCTCCTGAATCCTACCCAAACTTGAGTGTTTGAGCAAACTGAGAACATTTTCAAATTATGTTAAACCAAGGGATACCAGAGGATATAAATTGACACTGTTTTAGAGATTTATACCTTTTAATATTTCTCGTCTTGGAAACCTTTAAGACATTCACAGCTCATAAAGCATTTCATTCTAAGGACTATATTTTCTCCTGTTAATTTGTCTTTTCTTTTTTAACTTTTAAGTTTGTACAGTTGTCTAAAAACCACAAATCACTATTAATAGGTACATATTCTTATGTGGTTGGGGTAGAAACTTTTCTAATGTCCATTTAATCATTGATGACATTGAATATTGCAGAAGTTCAAATTGTCTATGCGGATCTAGGATCTGTACCTAGAGGCAAAACGTACCTGCAGGACAAACTCTTTAAGGCACTTTAAACTCACTGAGAAAGAAATCTTCTCAAGAGTTGGCAGAGCTGTACGTAGTCAGCTGCTACACACGGATGCAGCTGCTTTTTATTCTGAATGGAAACTGTGTAGTCTTTAAAATCATAGTGTAGTGAGACTCAAATGAGAGTTTCAAACCTGCCCAGTGTTTGTTGCAGCTTGCTATGGTTTCTAAAAGTGGCTTCGTGCCTGCCAGTCTGTCTCCAACAAAATGCCAGGCGTCTGAGCAGCCCAAGGAGAGATCTGAAACTTAAGCTTAGCCATCTTGACTCTGGGCACAGCTCCCTGCCTGCATAGAGAGTGGAGGATCCAGTTTCTTCTGGCTCCAGGCGCCTGCCTCTGGAGAACCTGGAACGACAATTGTGTGTTAGAAAAAAAAAAAAGACTGGTTCTTCTACCAGGAATTGGCACTTACAGAAGACTTGTTAGTAACAGCACCCCAGTGCAGTAATTTGTTCAGTGAACACACACTTAATTACTGTAGGCATGAGTGTATCATTGCAGATGTACACAAGCACACTTGCACTTACTGTACACGTAGATGAACTTCCAGGATTTAGGAGTCAGTGAGAGTGAGAGAGATGTAATTGCTCCACTCTTATCAGTAACACAAATGTGACACATTTCACAGCAGTATCACACAATTTATTGTACATAATTGTCTAAAAATGTCCACAGATGTACAGTGTATATATCACGTTTTGTAATATGGTATGCATTATATACAGTTGTATAATTACCAGTAGTGTTACTTTTTGTTGCTAATGTCTGCTGCTTTTGTTTTGTTGGTTGTCTGTGGCTGTTAGAGAGAGAAAAAGAAAAAGGAATAGACACAATTGCATAATCAGTATTCAAAAGGGATCCTGTCTCACTAAACTGAAAACAATGACTGGTGACTAAAGGTGTGCAGACAGCAGGCGTTCACTCCCTTTGAATCATTTCTGAGTGTAAACAAAAAGGTAGTTAGGAGCCTGTTTTGCTTGTCACTGTTTCTGCTGATATTGTCTTGTTACAGTTCTGATGTGTAAGTAAACAAACTAGCATGTTCTCAGATGTTAGTGATAGGATGACTATATTACACATGTAAACATTAGTAAATTGGTTCATTTTAGGAATTATATACAGATTAAAAATGTCTAATAAAGTGACATACAGTCTTTTATAGGGTACATTATGTGATATTTTTTGTCTTGCATAAACTGGTACCAAGTTCTTTATCCTCACTACAAGCGCACATTGCTTAAATTATTTAGTTAGTGTGGGCACATAAGATTTACCTTCTGGTAATGTCCTATATAAAATGTATTGTGATAGGGCTTTAGTGCACATTACTTCCTTCTGCACACTGATTTATCTCACAATGTTGAAACAAAGTGCATATTATTGGTTTTTAATCAAACAGGTTAACATTAGCCAGAATGTGCAAAATAGCATTAAAATAAGATCAAATTGATCAGAAAGACGGTGTAGGTAATGTTAATGACTATTGAAGCTGGAAATGGCTGTTTTTCTAATGGAATTTTCTACACAGGGATACAGATACCCATCATTAGCAAACATTAGTCCTGTGTTCCAACGGCTCTGTGCGTTGGCTAGTGGTTATTCATTTAAAAGCTAAAAAGCTAGCTGAATATTAGAAAACCATTTGAAAAACCACTATTTCTAAATGGGTGTATATAGTACTTTATTTAATATCTGCAATTCAACCATTTAAAATCCATATAGACCAGGGGTGTCGAACTCAAATGCAGTGGGCCAAAATTTAAAACTTGGACAAAGTTGCGGGCCAACATTGAAATCTATTGAAAAAAATCTTCCTCCAGATATAACAACAAACCTTTTCATATGGACCCAAACTTGTTTTGCTTAAAAATTGAATATGGAACAAGCAAAGCCTAATAATATGCAATATACAGTATAACTTATTATTACACACATGCAAAATCGAATTTCAAATAAAAAAACAGCAATGGCATTCATTTCTTGAAATAAAATTTAAATAAAAATCGTATGCCTCTTTTTTTATTTGCAGCCTTCTGATTTAAATTTCAACAGTATCTTTTCCACAGGCTAATGATAATAGTAAAATTCTAAAAATGTTTGATTATGAGCACGGCTTTTCTTAAAAAGGGAGTATTACTCTCTTTGAAACTACCCCAAACAAGTTCAACATCCTTACGGAAACTTTGTTTTTACTCCTCCTACTCTTTAAACCTGACAAAAACTAAATCTCACCATCCATCTCTCATGGCAATTTTCCTGCAGCTCTCTGTAATTCCTGCCTCATTTTGTCCCTATCCTGGTGTTTCGTAGTTCTTACCCTCTGTACCGAAGCCAGGATAATTAAATTGCAACCTGTCACTTACATAACCAGCCACCTCACAAACAGTCAGGATAATGATGTTGTGCCACAGCCTAGTCTCCCCTGTCAACTCAGTATCCCGTATACTTCATCGTTTCCCTGTTCTGGTTTGTCTTCATTTAGTAATGTATACTAGAAGCAATTTATAAAATGTTACTTCTAAAACATACATATTTATTGACCAATGACATAATTATACACAAATGTAATTTAATCTAATATATACTTGGGGGAATATAATAGTAATCCATGAAATGCAGAGTAAAGCCTGCTCTAATCTCTAAATTTATATCTTTCACAGATGGAGGAGAGGTATGGCTTAGCCCTGTTGTTAGTATTTTTTCTAGAATAGTAGTAAGTATATCAAGTTTGTATGCATCAGCGAGTGTTCTAGCTAAAAATAAAATAGAGGATGTTTTAACTTTTTTAATACCCTAGATTTTGAGAGCTGCTTCTCTAAAACCCATCTACATGGATAATGCCTTTCATTAAGGGAGCAATAGCAAAAACAGCTTAACGTATCTTCAAAAATCCTGGCTTTCAATAATGAGCAAAATGTGAGATATATTTCCTGTAATCCTGTCCTTTGCATCTGAATGCAGCATTATCCAAACTCGATTTACCAAAATAATCTGCTGAATGGCAAGCAAATGATTGAATTTAATTATATAATAAGATGGTAAATGTTTGGTGTTATAAAAAATTCTTATCTTCAGTCTTATCATCAGTCCACAGAATATTTGCCCAAAAGATGTTTTTGGCAAAGGTGAGAAGAGACTTTGTGATATTTTTGGTCAGCAGTGACTTTTGACTTGGAACTCTCCCATGGATGCCATTTTTTTTTGGCCAGGCTGTTTCTAATTGTTGGATCTTGAACACTGACCCTGTCCAGGTTTGGACAGCTTTTTTTCTCTTAATAAATGAAATCATCATTTAAAAACAGCATTTTGTATTTACTCATGATATCTCTGTGTAATATTAAAATTAGTTTGAAAATCTTAATCATTTAAGTGTGACAAATGTGCAAAAAAAGAAGAAAAAAGTCAGGAAGGGGGCAAATACTGTCACAGCACAATATCTTATGTTGCTTTGTAACAGTTATTTCTTTTCATGTCTGCAGCATCTTTTTACATCAAAAAGCAGTTTTCTGCTGATTTGGCACTACACTGTGCTACTGCAGGCTACTGCAAGGTGACCCTATTAGCTGCTAGACCTCCAACATAACAGCACAAAGTGTAATATTAAAAGATCCCACCTGAGATAGAACACTTCATGTTAGCAGTTTCCTGTAGATTGGCAAAACAGCTGTAGGCTACTTAGGAATTTCTCTCCAGCCTGAGACCAGAACAAAGAGCAAGTCAATTCTCTGCAACAGTATGGTCAATTTATTTTAATAATCCAGCCTATGTACAAAACCTGATAATGCTTAAAAAGAAATCTATCATTTAATATTTACTAGTCTTGTAGTTCTATGGTCAAGTATATGTCAAGTGTCAAGAAAATGAAATAAATGGTAGCAAATGTAAGCATAAAACACTCAACATTCATCCACTGTGCAGCAAAAAGCAAGAGCCTTTTTCAGAAGTGGTGCCAGTAGATCCGAAAGGTTTGGGGACAACCAACTTTCAGCCCATCTGATTTTTAACTCAGTTTGAAAAAAATTTTTTTTCTTTCCTATGAACAAGATGTCATAACCATAACAGTCAGAAATATTGACATTATGGCTATGTAATTATATAAATAGCTGTTTCATTTAACATTTGGAACTGAAAGCAAACTGTCTCCAAACTTGCCGTTACTGCTAGAAATGTAAAAGCAATTCAGAGTAAAATGGAAGTCAACGTTCATACAAAAGTAGAATACAGTTTACAGATCTCAATCAAATATATCATACTGTGAATAAAGGTGATTAACACCTGATTTAAAGAAAACAAAAAGTTCAGTGCTTAATTTACCAGAAGAGAAATACATACCATACCACACCATCACATAAACACAAAATATTAAAACATTCAGAGGCGAAATAAATATCAGAAAGGTGATTTTGGACCTGTGATTAGCCAGCATTTGTGTCAGTAAAGGGTTGTGATAGATGTAGCTGTAGTTCCCAATTGTCCAAACGTTTGTGATTAGGACTTTAGAGGTAAAATCTCTTATATCAAATTCAACTTACTTTAAATATAATTCCATGGACATGAAGATAGTTCAAGAGGTTTGATTGCCAATCACAGGTTCAAACAAGATAAATGTGACTACATAATATATTCAGTGTTCAGGAAAACAACAGAAACACTTGATTAACATTACATTCATTCTGCAAGTGGGCCCAGAGTTCTTTGGGAAACGTAGTCTTTTTTTAGTATGAAAACACACAAAAGCGTACAGTCCCACAGCAGCGCATGACTAGTGTTTTTCTGACAAGTTAATGGTGTTTCTGGATGAGGTCTATGATGGTCATGAGCTGACCAGTGCACCATCACCTTCTTCATTGGTATCATCACTATCGTTATTGTAACTGCCAATGCACAAACACTGCATAAGGCATATTAAAAAGCAAGATATATGTCAGCTGTACATTCAGTTATAACTTTAGCTATAAACTACATAGGACCGTGAATACATAGTTAAGGCCTATGAGATCATTTCCTTCTGCACTAGCATTCTGCTAGCAACTGTCTTAGCTGAAGATTGTTTGGTATAGAAGAGCACAAAGAAAACAAGCAGTAGTTCCCTTGGCCATGTGGAATGATTGTAGACAGTTAAATTAACATTCATAGATAAGGTCATCACACCTATCAGGAATCTGAAAGTAGTAACAGTAACATTTTCATTCCTTACAGGGGTATTCCAGTGATTTGGTGCTGTACTTCTCATAATTCAAGTGGATAGCATCTTTCATTAAACCCTCCTGCTTCTTAATTGCTGACTTCTTTAAGACCTCTTTTACTTTTTTCATTATCCAAGTTTTTGTTTACATTTTCAGACTTTTTCTTCAGTTACAGATTACATTTCACATCTGTCACAGGATGAGTGGTACTATTTATGTAAGGTACATTGCAACTCACATGTAAAAATCAGTGGAGTGCTCCTTTAATTGCACTCCCTGTAGACATAAGCAAACTGACCATATAAGCCCTTGCAAAACAAAACCAAATCTATCTTGTGGTCTCATTATTATTGATTTGCATCAACATTCATTTTTATACACATGCATTTGCTTCGTGTGTCTTACTTCACATGTATCATGTTTGTCTAGTCGGTCCCTGATACAGGCAGCCTGGTCTTACAGCAATACATCATTGACTTGCCATTCCTGACAAAGTCATTCCTAATGCATCTTAAACGATGCAGGAACATGTCCCAGTCATGCCTATGATTGCACCTAAGGAATCATTAAAATTAGAAAATCTAAGTTCACACGATGACTTTATGGAAACCCAACACTAAGAAATTACACAGTCAAAGCATGTACCTCTCTTCTAAACAGCCTTGATCTTTTCTTCTTCAATGATGTCATTCATGATAAGAGAGCAAACAAAACATCATCAGGGATTCTGCACTCACAGAAATCCCTTTTCATTCTTTTGGAAAGCAGCACACACATGCACTGAAATCACTATACATGCTTTTTCCAACAAATGCTAAGATTGAATGCCAGCTTCTCTGTCATAACCTTCAAATGCCAAAAATAGACATCCCTGGTGTATTGACTTCCTACGCAGAGGAAGCTAGGGTTTGGTGGAATAGAAGAGATAAGTAGCCATTCCTTAAGCTGAAGAGAAATTAGCCTAAAGAAAGGAAAAAATAGGCCAAAAATGAGAGTGATCTATATGTAGAAATTAGGCCATCCACTATATTTTGGACTTATGTGCAGCGACGATCACCTGAAAACATGTTGTCTTATGTCCTTATATGTCTGAAAAACATGATATTGGTAAAGCTATTAGTACCATACACTATACTGGTGTTGTTCTAAGCAGCAAAACTGCAATTCTACATACAGTAACTTGCCATAGTTACATACAACACCACAAAACAATCAGCAAACAGTGATGGTCTACCTTAGCTATGCATGCATGGCTTAACATAAGTGCAAGCCCTAATCACCAAATAAACGAGCAGGTTCACAAGCTTGTATCAGTGATATTTTATATCGTAGGCAGATCTAATGCAGCAGTAATGTCAGTTCCTAAATCCTTCAGAGGGATTCTACAGCTGTTTAGTAGTGTTTAGTTACAGTGCTCTGCTGGATAGGTTAATGGAAGTGGATTTAGGATTGAGAGATGAGCGGTTGCTAGGTAACTGGATAAAAAGAGGCCACAGGTGGAATTGTCCCAGTGTTAACTCCTTTCCTGATCTCCCTTGTTTAGTGCTGCCAAAAAGCAGGAGCTGTGGTAGTGGACGAGTAGTTGTGGAAAAGCCAAGGCACATTTGTCTGTTGTCCCAGCCATCAACACTGTGTGTATTTTTTCTTTTTCAGACTTCCCGTTTGCATTTCCTGACTCTTTACAGCATCCTTGGCCTTACATAACAGTGCAGCAGTTGTACTGTAGAAACTCTCGTCCTCATTGACTGCCCTTCAGTTCTAAAAGGCTGGAGAGGCAGATCAATGCTTTTCTCTTTCTCCTGATCTTTTTTTCTTTCCCTCGTATGCCCTCTTTTTCGTCTTCCTCATCTGAAAAGATTAACATTACATAATCCTTGTTGGCTTTTCGTTCACTGCTGCATAAGTGAAGACAACAAAACTCCTGTTACCTCTCCTCCCGCATCACCTGAAAAGTGACTCATCTATGCACCATGGATTCTGTATCAATAAACAAGCTCTCCCATGCCAGTCCAACATGTCATCAAACTCCAAGCAGCAAAGTATCACTGAAAACAATTATGAAATAATGACATCCCATACACATTGCACTGGCTTGATTGGTTTAAAAGAATGTTCTCAGAAATGCACTGAACAAGAATCTCCTTACTAGCATTTGTAATTAGTGTAGGCACTCTAAAGACCTGGAGGACCAGCCTCAGGATACAAGAGCAGAAGAGTGGAAATTGGACAGCAGCCATGAGTAATAGCTAAAGAATGGAAGTCTATCCTCCTATTTATGTAAAGCTCATTTCTAAAGCAATTGTGAAAATGCAAATCTCTAGTGTCCTATTTGAGCTTTACAGGCCAGGGGAGGCACGTGCGGAGTCCAAGCATGGAGGAGAAGACAATGGTGGGTCGATGTTTCTTGAATTTCAGGCCTTTCTTCAGTCGTTGGCTGTTCTCAGCCACATACAGCTCCCCCTGCTGGGCTGCACTAGATATCCGTGACACCAACTCTCCGTGAATTACCACTTCCTGCTCTGACCGCACAAAAACCTCCCTGAGCTCCTCCAGCCGTCGCTCCATCTCTCTGATGACACGCTGACGCTCCTCCACCTCTAGTAGGCGCCGTCGAGCTGCCTCAAACTCCATGCTGGAGCTTGGGGTTACAAGCTTGGACGATGGGGCTGTGGCAGAGGTGGATGGGGGTTCAGAACCAGTCAGCAGAGCTCCTGTCACTCGCCGGAAGTCTCCCATGGAAATGGAGCGCCTGGTAGCTGGAGACGCCAGCGCCAGGAGAGTGGAGGCAGACGTAGAAGGTGGCATGGCTAATGCAGGAAGAAGAGGAGATAAGGAAGATGGAGAAGGTGAATCTGGTGGGTGGAGATCAAGATGTGGGTCCATGTTTTGAATAGCTGCTGCCATGTCCTCGGTTGTGTCCTCATCAAAGGATTCTGTGTTTCTTTGTCTTCCCTCCATAGCCATGATCATGTAGTGCTCCTGTCCTTGTTGCAGTTGATGTTTTTACGCTGCCTTCTTGTGTCAGAGCAGAGACCAGCCGAGCAAAGAGTGCGGAGACGTGCAGTGATGCAGCCTGGGAACTGTTCCATTCATTAATAAGAAATCTGAGCCAAGCTTGTGCTGTCTCTGCATCTGAGTGGTTGTGCTGGGGAGGAGTTTGCTGGCAGCTCATTGGCTGCTGAACTCATGAGCATGTCAGCTGATGATTGGGCAACCTGCCTCTGTGCTGCTGATGCTGGCAAGCTGTCGTGTCCTTTGCTTGAATGTTTTGCTTTGTCGTCGTCATCATCTGGAGCTCGGCTTTGAATATTTTTGCTCAGTCAAGCAAAGCAGAGTGAGGCAGGAGTTGCAGAAGTATCCGGCCCCTCTCCTCTTTGCTGATGCAGCTTGGCTCACTTTCTCTTCTCCTGGTCTCTCTGCTGCCATGCCTCTTACCAGCTGGTCTCTCTATTTCCCTCTTTCTCCCTCTCTCTTTCTCAGATGGTTGCCCCTAGCAACACCATCACGACATCAGATGGCAAAGGCAGGAGGGAGGAGTGATGCTCCAGTTTTTCTCTCCCTTCATCACCTATCTGCAGCATGTAGTTACCATTTCCCAGTATTCTTGTGAGGTATTCTTCCCCACATTCCCTCCCTCTTTTCACCCATTTGACATCTCGTAGCATCTGTGCAAACTACATATTTTCCTCTTTAAGTCACATGCTGTACAAGTACTATTGTTGTACACAGACAAATACATATATGCAAATAACTGGGGGTCAGCACACACAGATGCATATTTGGATTAACAGATATTTACTATGAGGTCAGATTGTATGTACATATTTTAGCAAGCAATGGAGTAGCAAAAAAACCCCTAAAAAATCATTTATTTAATAATTTTTTTAATTTATTTAAAATTAATCTTAGTGTAGTACCAATAGATTATATAAGGCTTATATATATTGTATATTTGGATATTTTAAAGATTCTCATTGAGAATAGTATAGTCCAGAACATGTAGAAAATGTCTATGCTATTCTCCATGTCAAAAAGACGGAGAATGTTTGCAGAAAAAATCTCTCCAATTACTCTTGAATTCAATTATTTCAGTACTGAGGTAATATCTTATGTTGCGGGGAAAGCGTGAATAAAATGATCCATGCGTTTTTCCAGAGGTGTCCATGTTCAGTTTTTTTTAAAGCAGTAGTTATGTAGAAAAACAAAGAAATAAAAGAAATAGAAATAAATGGGTGACCTTAACACTCAGCAAATTCCAATAATCTTAACACACCTAGTCCTTTTGTCTGAGCATTTACCCCAAATTAAAGTCCTTGTCATCCGAAGTCATGAATGTTTCACCTGTTTTCACTTGTTCAGTTACATCATCAGTGCGGTGCTGCAACATTTCTAATAGAAATCTGAACTCAAATCACATTAGTTGCAGCTATAATAACTGATATTTCTCAGTTTTGAGTGAGGTGTTTTTTCCCCCCATCTTCTGATTGCTGTGATATCCACTCCATTACCAGCTGAGTTTA
>JAUBNQ010000014.1:9520305-9551782 GCA_032353495.1 Ctenopoma kingsleyae
CTTGCCATCCAGATGAAGCTCAGACGCTGAGTTAGGTCCTTGCTGGACTTCTTCCAGTGTCTCAAAGAAGAAACTCTGAGATCATCAGATTTTGACAGGTTGTGTTTGTCCTGGTCTCTCCAGATTTCTATACAAACTATTTTTTTGTTTGTTTTTTATTGTGTACATATTGTCTATATTTCCTAGATGTATTCTAATAAAAAAAAAACCACAAAAATAAATATATATGATCATAATAGCACTCCCGAAACTAATGGTGGCCTAAGACTTTTGCACAGTACTTTGTGCTTCTGGGAGACTTAAACCCCAACTTGCTCAACAGACAGAGCCGGTAAGCAATTAGATCTTGTACTTACATGCAATTGCTCCACAGCCAACACATCTGTCACTCCTCTACATGTATCTGACCACTCTTTCATTCAATTCAGACTCTCCCCCCAAGCACGCACCACATCCACACTTATTTAACCCATTTTCGCCGTAATCTCCGCATCGGATTCGGACGTGTCCAAGCTCCTCCAGACAAGTCACCCCACCATCTGACCCCTGGACCCTATCCCCTCACACCTCCTACAGTCCATACAACCTACCATAACATCAACTCTGACACACGTTCTAAATTCTTCACTCACAACAGGAACATTTCCCACTGCATTCAAACAAGCCCTCATTGCTCCCTTGCTTAAAAAAGCCACACTAAACCCTTCCCTACTGGACAGCTACCGCACAGTGTCCCACCTTCCATTTCTTTCAAAAATTCTCGAACGAGCTGCCCTGGCACAACTTTCTACATTTCTGCATGTGCATTAACTACTTGACCCTTTTCAGTCCGGTTTCAGGAAAGGACATTCGACTGAAACTTCCCTCCTGGCAATGGTGGACGACCTTCTTGCTGCAAGAGCTGCTCACAGATCATCCGTCCTCATCCTTCTAGGTCTGTCTGCTGCCTTCAACATGGTTAACCACCAAATTCTTCTTACTACACTGTCAGATTTAGGAATTACAGGAACCGTACTTAATTGGTTCACCTCCTATCTTCAAGACAGGTCCTTCCAGGTATCATGGGGAGGTGAGACATCTACACTCTCTTAGGTAACCACAGGGGTTCCACAAGGGGGTCCTTGGCCCCCTTCTTTTCTCACGTTACACTTGCTCACTTGGTCATATCATCCAATCCCATGGCTTTTCCTACCACTCCTATGCTGATGACACCCACACACACAGACATATCAGCATGGATGTCTGAGCGACACCTCCAACTGAACTTATCCAAAACGGAAATTCTGATCTTTCCGGGCAACCACTTCCCTCAGCAAAATATCTCAATTCAAATCGGCTTGCTATTGCTAACACCTATGGCATCTGCGAAAAGCCTTGGGGTTTGGATAGATGACAAACTGAGTCTGAACGATCATGTAGCTGCGATCTTCAGGTCCTGCAGGTTTACTCTCTATAACATTCGAAAGATTAGGCCTTTTCTCTCACAACAGGCTGCACAGCTCCTCGTCCAGGCAATGGTCGTCTCTAGACTAGACTACTGTAACTCTCTCCTGGCTGGAGCTTCTGCAGTCACCATCAAACCCCTGCAGATGGTCCAAAATGCAGCAGCCCACCTCATATTCAACCAGCTGAAATATACCCACATCACACCTCTTCTCACCTCTCTCCACTGGATCCCGGTAGCTGCTCGCATCAAGTTTAAATCCTTGATGCTTGCCTACAGTGCTGTAAATGGAAGTGCACCCTCTTACATCAACACGCTATTAGTAAGATACACTCCTGCACGCCCTCTTAGATCTGAAAATGAGAGGAGACTGAAAATTCCCTTGTCATGGGGTCTCCAATCCCAATCAAGTCTATTTTCCTTTGTTGTCCCTGGCTGGTGGAATGATTTGCCCTGCTCCATTCGACTAGCTGGTACTATAACCACCTTTAAAAAACATTTGAAAACTCACTTGTTTAAAAAGTATTTCAAATGAGTCTTACACACACACACATAAAGAAATTGTCTAGCACTTAACAATTCCTACCGTGTTCTTTATCTTGACAAGTTATCTTATCAGGGCTCTTAGTTTGTAGTAACTCAGAATTTACAGAACCTGAATGGTAAATGCATGTGTCTTCTCCTTGTAAGTCGCTTTGGATAAAAGCATCTGCCAAGTAAAGCGAAGTAAAAGTAAAAGAAGGGTCTAACAATGGGTCTAAGGATTTCATCCTGATACCTAATGGCAGTCAGTGTGCCATCATCTATCCTGTACAGGTCTGTGCATCCCTTCATGGATATGCCTGCCCAGACCAACACTGACACACCACCAAACTGATCATGCTGAACAATGTTGCAGGCAGCATAATGTTCACTGCGGCTTCTCCAGATCCTTTCACGTCTGTCACATGAGCTCAGAGAGGACCTGGTCCCATCTGTGAAAAGCACAGGGCGCACAGTGCCAGACCTGCCAATTCTGGTGTTCTCTGGCAAAGGCCAGTCAAGCTCCACGGTGCAGGGCAGTGAGCACAGGGACACTAGAGGATGTCGGAACCTCAGGCCACCCACATTAAGTGTGTTTCTAATGGTTTGGTCAGAGACATTCATGCCAGTGGCCCGCTGGAAGTCACTTTGTAGGGCTCTGGGAGTACTCATCCTGTTCCTCCTTGAACAAAGGAACAGATACCAGTCCTGATGGGTTAAGGACCTTCAATGACCCTGTCCAGCTCTCCTTGAGTAACTGCCCGTCTCCATGCACTTCAGACTATGCTGGGTGACACAGCAAAACCTCTGGCAATGGCACGTACTGATGTGCCATCCTGGTGGAGTTGGACTGCCTGTGCAACCTCTGTAGGGTTCAGGTATCGTCTCATGCTACCAGTCGTGACACTGACCCTAGTCAAATGCAAAACTACTGAATAGCAGTCAAAAAAAAAAGATAAGGAGGGAAAAAATGTCTGTGGCCTACACCTGCAAAACCATTCCTGTTTTTGGGGTCATCTCATTGTTGCCCCTTTAGTGCACCTGTTGTTCATTTCATTAACATTAATATTCATTATCAAAACAGCTGACACTGATTAACAACCCCCTCTGCTACTTAACTTACCAGATCAATATCCCAGATGTTTAACCGACTTGATACTAAAAAGTGTTCCTTTAATTTTTTTGAGCAGTGTATCAGTCTTACAACTCATGCACACTTGCACATCAAACGCTGGTGTATGTATCATTCTTCTTCTAGCCATCTTACATACTATTGATAATCTCGTGCCTTGTTCCTTGTGTGCAGATTTGTAAATCCATTACTAGTAGACCATAAAAAAAAGAGAAAGAAGAAAAGCCAGGTTACTGACGATTAACCTGAAGTTACACTGTATGCAATTCAGCCCAAAATGCTCACGTTGTGGAGTAGTAATTTCTCTGTCACTGACCAATCACACAGCTTTAACTGTGCTTTTATATTGTGTGAAAAGCACACTATATATTTCCTAGTGTAACATGTAAAACATGACAAATGAGACAAATTAATTTGGCAAAGGAGTGAATGAAGAAAACGTGCCTACTAGCCAAGAAAGCAGAGAATTTGACAGATGGGACAAGCATAGTCAAAATTTACCAGCATTTTGTTAGTGAAATTCGGAGCCAATAAAAATCTATATACTCAAAGTAACTATAGTACATGGCATCGTCCAAAGGAGATGAAAAGATCTGGATCAGTTTTATCAACTGATTTGAGAATAGATGGACTATGAAACATGATCTTAATGGAACTATGTATTTTCTGTCCTGCACAAGACACTGTTGCCATGGCAACCAGGGTCAAAAGTTACACGCTCCTTGGTGCAAAATGTAAAACTGCTGAGAAAGAGAAACTAAAATAATAAAAACAAAGTATGGAATACAGAAAGAGACAGGACACAAGTCCAAACTCATAAAAAAATAAATAATCTAATAAAAAATAAAAAATAATGTATCAGATTTTATTTTACCATTATTTTATTTCATTAAATCAGTAGAGAAAGAAAAAGGACACAGGCATGCCATCAAAATCCATATTAATGAGAACTATTAAGGATGAGAGGAACTGGTTGGAACATTTTCCTTAAATCGACCCTGAGAGGGTGAAGTGTGAAACTATGGCAACTGTGTTTTCTCTGTCTCCATCTACCAGCATCGTCTTTGCAACACAAGAGGTGATACGAGAAGACAAGGCCACAAACACACACACAGGAAACATTTAGATGTTGCTTCCAGGTAACATTTGCCAGCCTCCAGCTTCACAAATAGAGTACTCCTGTGCCCTCTCACTCTACTTCAATATGCATTTTGATGCCAGAATCCTCCTCTACACACCATCCATGCTGCTGAGGATGAATTTATCTCAGTCAAGTCTGGAGGTAATATATTGTGATGGCCTTTAAAGGTTAGCATTGTAGCTTGTGACTCTAATATCAGATGCCTTTCAAAATACGTACTTATCTTTAAGACAGTGCACACAAATACCACATGATTAATGGAGCCGACTCTCTGTCAGAGTAGCCCTGTGTAATCACTACTGTGCTCGTGTTCCTACTACTGTCTGTGTATTTGTGTGTGAGAGAGAAACTGAGTGTATGTTTGTCCACACTGATGTTTTAAGCCCAACAGACATATGAATGAAAATCCCTGAGTAGACCTGAGGATTTATGAAAAGTGTGTGTTGGTGCTTGTGTATGCAGCATAAAACATAAACCATTTTTTCTCGTGGCGGCACAAGTCACAATCTGGGCTTAGCGACGCCAATGACACTGTAACCATGGCAACTAGGCCCATAGCAGCCAAGAACGGATGGAGGAGGGGATGAAATGAATAGATGGATGGATCGTGAGTCTGAGGGGCATCTGGTTCAAAGCTTGTAGGTTTTCAGTCTGCTCTGGGATGAGGAAACCGATACCACTGATATTTAGACTTGACATGCTCAGTGCACTCACACAATATTGCTGCATCCATTCACAAAAAGCTATTTAAAGTTTCTGTATTTCCATCATCGCCTGGCTTTGTGTACTCATACGTTCTTTTTTAATGTTTACAGGCTCTGTGAGATCATTCTGGATTCATACAACGTGCAAAAGTTTATATGTATATTTTTTCTATATTACTCTGTTTTATCTTTTGTGTGTGCAAGTCTTAGTGTTTTCTTGATGGCTACACTGGAAATTATGGTTAATAATCCTTAATTCACCAAAATATCACCACTGAGAGCTGGGAAAGTGGCAAGATCTACTTGAAAAAAAAAAGAGGAGAAACATGAGAAGAGAGTTGGAAAAACTCCCAGGGTCAACCAAACTCATTAAAAAGAAAAAAAGAATATCAATGACAGGTCGTAGACTTTTCCCACACAGTTAATCAATGAAGCATAATTACAGGATTTCAGTTACTGTATGCTTAATTTTATTTTAGCTACATACCTACAAGGACAATATGATCTAACAAAAAAGGAGACTGATTATTACTTTACTTTACTTTACTTTAGTTTGCTTGGCAGACGCTTTTATCCAAAGCGACTTACAAGGAGCTGGTGCCGAGTGTCTGGCTCAAGGACACACCTGGTGGGGGATAGACTAGGAGTCAGGCTGGGATTCGAACCTGTGACCTTCTGCATCCCAGTCTGACGCTTAACCCATTGAGCCACCAGGCCACCTATTACATTATTAACTTTAGAGGCTGCTTGTATGGTAAGTGAAATTAGTCTGTCCATGCTGAATACTACCACATTACTCTCTGTCAGTTCTTGACAGCAGACTACAGATTTGTAACTCACACTTGAGTATAGTGGCTAAATAAAGACCGTTATATCGCCTCCTTCCAGTAATGTAATGTATCACAATATATTGAATCTTAACCCCTGTGATTCATATTGCATTGCCACATTTTTCTTTTGATTTCATTAACTCTGTTGAGTAAATTGCTCATCATAAACAATTATTTTATTTAATTACAAAAACGGGACTAAAATAAACTAAATAAAAAGGTGTAAGATGATCTAAAAAAAAACTTGATGGAGAGATAAAGGCTTAACAGCAACCCAAGAAAGCAGAGCTATGTATATAACTCTATAACTGATGGGCAAGAAAAGCAAAAGAGTTACAGAGGTTTTATTGTGTACAAAAGAATTCAAAGATTTAGCACCCTCTTCTAGCACAGAGGCAGGCTGGGTAATTGGACTGTAAACCATTTCCCATCCTGTGTGTCTGCGTGTGTGCGCGTGTGTGTGCCCGACAACACCCCAGGCCACCTAAACTGCTTCTTCCATTAATATCAGTTTCTGCTGATGATAAACTCAGATAAGTGATTAGTCGCTTGACAGACACACATGCACACATACTACACATAACTAACAATCACTGATTTAATTCCTAAAAGCACTGCACATGCACACGTAAAGTACACACATTAAGATGCACACACCTCTCCTGGGCCTGCACAGGCAATCATAACAAGGTCTGTTAGCTACTGCAAAGAATAAGGAGCCATTTTAATTTGTGCTAAAACCTTCTGGAGAGGCTCAATTAACTTTCTGTATAAATACAGCTCTATGACTCACACTTGATAAGATGTGAATGATGGTGTGTGTGTGTGTGTGTGTGTGTGTTTGTTTTGTGTGCCTGCATGTGGCTAAGGCCAAATAATATTTTCCTTTTTATTGTTCTCAAAAGATTGTGTGCAAAGTCTGCCCGGCTTGTGTAATAAAGCTGATTTTCCATTTCACAGACTTGTTAACTAACTAACTTGTCATGTTGGAGTCGGACAATATAGAGAGTTGGTTATACATAACAGATGAACTAAACACGGCTGCAACTATTCTCTAAAAGCTATTGATTTGCAGAATCCTATTCAATCAGGCATCACAATGCCAAACATCCTTTCTGCAAAAGTTTGTATGACCTTGCTCAAAAACCAGCATTGCAGATCTGACAAAAGCTGTTCCTCCAGAGATTATTTGAGACTGTCCTCATCTTTGAATGACTAACTTCATGGAAGGGAAAAGAAGTTTGGCTACAAAACTTTGCAAGAACAAAAGCAAGCATGATAAAACGAGGCAGGGTTGTCAAGGACACCTGCTTAACCAATCGTTAAATAGTCTGGTTTTATCTGGGCTACAAGACATAATGATGAATTAGACTTTAAGGAGGAGAGATGAGGTGGATGGTGGAAGATAGTTGGGTGAGGAAGAGTAGAAGAAGATGCTGTACTGGAATGTGCAGAGTAAAATGATTTAGGGCAGTGAGGGAACAAGCATAAAGAGGGCATCTTCAAGCCTCAGTGCTTTTTCTCATTTAGGAGGTGTGTGTTTTGCTATGTGCGTACGTGTGTGCGTCATCAGGGTTCCCTCCCTGTCGTCATCTAAAGTGCAGCCAGAACACCAGAGTCCACTCAATGTGCCACTTTGACAGAATCCAGAGGGCGTTTCCATTTGTTGTTATCGCCTTCATTTTAATCATCTGATCAAACGCAGTAACTGGCAGATCAGCTTCCTCACAAAATAATCTAATGAAGTCAGACCCTGCCACAGTTGCAAATGACACATTCAATCCCATTGTGATGTGTAATGTAAGGAGATGGAGAAAAACAGAAGCAGAGGGTAACATCAGAACGCGCTTAGGGCGTGGGAAAGAAAAGAGACACTTTCAGGCCAAGAGTTGACACCAGTGATGGTCGCCTCATAATGTTGAGTCTTCAAGCTCACATCTTAAGCAAGTAATCAAAGTAAAAGGACTGCCACTGTAGTATGCTGACAGTAGTATGCTGATATGTTACTGTAATTTCATAAGCATAACCTATTAAGAAAAAAAAAATAGAAATGCAACTAATGATTACTTTCACCATTTATTGATATGTTGAGTGTTTTCTTGATTTATTAATTGTAGGAGAAAGCCGCAAATCATACCCAAGAAAATCTGTGTTGTTGTGAAGCACCAATGAAAAGGATGTTGTCTTTCTTTCATTTAAGGACAAAGAAAAAGTTGATTTAAATCATAACTATTACTATATTACTTTTATCTTAAGCACATTCTTCACTCAAAACATATTGGGTAAACAGAAAATAAAAGGAAAAGGTAGTGGAAAAATAGGGATCAATTGTCTATACTGTTTTTATTCTGCAGAGTTGTTCCACAGACCATACCCATCTACTATTAGTATACATGCATACATACACTATAGTCTGACAATTGAGTGGACAATCATCTAGCCACTAAATCATAATTCAGACCACATCTTTGCCAACCACTTAAGAAGCTTTCTCACAGTTTAAATCCCCCCCACTGCAACACAGGTGCTGCAATGGAGTACAGGCAGTATACATAAGATAAACGGCACCTCTCTATACAACACAACCATCTGCAGTGCAAAGAATTGTCAAACAAATGAAACACAATATGCATTTCACTTACTAATTCTTGCATCTTCATTCTGAAATTGTGGCTTAATCAACCTTTCTTCTTCTTAAACTCACATGTTTTGAAAGAGAAGGCACTTCATATTTTGGCTCTAAGAGCCTTGAGCTGCTTTTATAAACACCCACGAACACTATCTCTTTGTATCAAACTTTGAGATCGACTTTCAGGATGTGGCTCGCTTGCACAGTGTTACACATCTGCATAAAGTCATTGGCCAAATCCTGTCATTAAATCGAAACAGCACATGTTATATCAGCCATCTTTAAGGATGTTTCATGAACTGAATGCAAAAGCGGCTATGTTTTGCGGTATCACTTTCAATAAGCAAACGTAATCTTCTCAGAAATTATCATCACAACTTTCTCTAAATAAATAATTACATATAATCAACAATCCAACAGATGCAGTTCATTTGCTCTCATCTCAAGCAGAAAGCGATACCCAACTGTAATTATAAATTCACTCAGATTGATATCACACTCAGGTTTCCTCTTTGGTAGTTGCTCTACATCCAGTTATCTTCTATCTATTCATTACTCTGAGTCCTGTTAGATTCTCAGTTAGTTTTAGCTGATTTAGATTTAGCTGAAAACAAGGCTACCAAGGATTTGATGTTTTTTTTTGTTTGTTTGTTTTTTACCTGGTCCTTCATTTGTTTGATTTCTCCATTCCTCTCATGGTACAATGTCTGGATCTATGTTTGAGCAAGACTGAAACACAACTATGGTACTAGTATAGTCTAGCAATAGGTTAGTTAGCTTGAAAATCTAGTATTCTGAAGACACATCCCAAAAGAATGAGTGAAAGCCATTTTGTAATATTCAGTATTTACGTAATGGTGTCACAAACTGCACGAGTCAAAGAAATGATGGAAGCAGTCCAAGGTAATAAAATTCAAAATTCAGTAAACAGTGTGCAGTGTGAAATAATCATAACTAAACTTATCCATGTTTTGTACAGTCTGAGTCTATAGCACTTTCCTCATTTTTCTTGTACTAGAATATTAACCACTAATATTATTAAATGTTAAATCTTTCACAACCCATTTATAATATAGCAGCCTGAACCGCATTAACATTCTCGGCTTATTTAAACAGGAACCACAAGAAATTTGTCCATTTACTCAAACAGAGAGCACAGATGGTCCAACTAAAGAGCGTTATAAGAAGTGAATCTGAATGAGCTGTGAATGTTTGGTGCATACATAGACAGAAATACAGTCATGTACTATATGAGACAAAGACAAAGGGTCAGATCGAGAGCAGAACGGATTCAAACCAAGGACGCTGAATTAAAGCCAATATATAAAATCTGAAAATGTCTGGCTTTGGTGCTCTGTAGTGGCAGTATAAAAAGCACACTGTAGAAACGTAAGTGACCAGAAGAACCTATAAATGTATACGCAAAAAGAAAAAGAATTGTGTATTTGTGTGTAAATGTATATTGTCTTTCAAATATACACAAATTTCTGTATAGTTTGGCTGGAGTATGATAAAGAAAACTGAGTGGGATGTGGGATGATTTTTTGCCTCACTGTGCTTGATGTTAGGGCATTTTAGGTCTCAATATGTGTACACTGCATCGCTAACACCTACAACCATCCTTAAAATAATAACAATAATAATAATAATAATTAGCCTCATGATGTTATAGCTGTGAATAATCACTATGAGTAATAACTCACTGGGTGCTGTCTGATAACCTTGCCAAGGCAAGGTGATAGTAAGCACATGTCTTCAGGACTGTGTTCATTTTCTGGCTTAAAGCGAGAGCAGAAAAACACACAGTATGTTGTATGTGCAAAGTTTCCAACCTCATCCTAAAAGCTGTGTAAAGGCTCATCTTACTATGACAACATCACCATCTAGCAATCTTATCTCCCTGAGTTATAAAAAAAATATACATATAACAACTGTGAGCATTCTTCATACACCCTGAAGCTGTTGGTGCACCTTACCTTCCTAATCCAGCCTGACAGGACCCAGAACTCCTGTAGTTTCAAATAACACTGAAGTCTATCGGCTAGTGTTTTCTACAGCACCTGCTGTGACAACATGGCTAACTTCCAGGTCTTTGGAAAATAACCAACAATGAGGCAAGGAATGGAGATGGAGGGGCTTCATCAGTATCTTTGATCGGGGCAATCTCATTTTGACATCCTTAGTCAACATTACTATGACTGGTCTAATTGCAGGATAATTATTTTCTGTTGTTTGCACACCATTGTGGCCCATGATGATGACTGCAATGAGGTTAAGTTGGGATGTGTTGAAACCCACTTACAGTTAAATGTTGGCAAGGGCACCAGGCTTATGCATATGTTCAGCTTAACAAAAAGAGCAGCAGGAGCAACACTATTTGCGCAGTATACAGCTCAGTGTACATCCTTGCACACACGAACCCTGAAATGGCATTAATACAATATTTCTACTCTAAATCTTACCTTGTGTTGCATTAACAGACTTTCACTGTGATTTAAGATTTGGATAGTGCTACGACGAATTTTAATGAGACATCGTGCAACATGTGGAATTTGAATAACTAACAGTTTGTTTTGACTGTTTTGTTTCATCATAAAGTTCTTCTGACATTCAGATAGGATCCAGAGTCAGGTGCACTTTGCCAGTATTGGCTCCTGGCATGCTAGCCCTGGGGTGCATCTTTATGAGGAGCTCATTGCTGTGTTAACCTGACTAGAAGCTAATAACACACCCAGGAAATTAAAGAATGCACCACGGCATGATTGGGTAATAATGTATGTTACCAAGGGAGGAAAAAGAGAAAGAAAAAGCGCAGGGTTACAGGTGGGCTGCAATAAGCGCCATCAACTCCGAGGCGTCATTTCAGAGGGATGTTACTGTAACTGAGTCATGTATGAAGAGCAAGGCAGTAGAGTATCACAGAGTAACGCATCAAGAGCAGAGAAATGATGAACAGTCCAACAGAAACAAATAAAAAGAATAAATCTAATGTTCTTGCTTGAGAGGCAGACAGGAAAACACTGTTCAATGTCCGTGTCTGTGCTACATCTGAGTGTCATGTTTATGTGTGCGGCCTGAAGGCTGACTCCTAGGCGCCCTGTCACAAAGAGTGTGAGAGACAACGTTCTCAAACGACTGAATGATACAAAGTCAAAGCTGTCAGACAAACAATTCTATAAAAACACAAACCCTCGAGATCACACCCCGCTTACTCTTCTAGCTGGTTGTCAGGTTGCGTGTGTCTATGTCGGAGCCACATCTGTGGTGGGCACAACCTCGGAGTCTGCGCCACAGTGCTGCCATCAGCAGTTTCTAAATCAGCGGATATTTTTGGGAATATGCATATGTGCACAAAACATATACACATGCACAAAACACCCACAAAATAAGATCTGCACAACAATTCAACAGCTCAAAATAAACAAATCCACTCAGCTGTAATTTGCAAGTTTATTTTGGCAAGAGGAAAAACAAACTGAGGGCACAGCATATTTAAATCCATCTCTACAAGTTCATTTGAGTTTAACACTGAAGACATCCCACATGTGCCCAGACAAACACATATACACACAGACTGACACTAAATACTAATAGTGTCTGCACAGACTGGACAATAATACATTAAGTGCATGTTAGACTACATCTGGAGCCCAAAGTGATATAATCAGTCACAGACAGCTCTATTCACTTTACCTCCACCCCTTCTACCCTGTTAATAACCCTTCCCTGTAACCCTGCAGTGGAATGTGAAGTGTTCAGCTCTGCGGAGCTCCAAGGCGTGTCCAAACCTTGTTAATACAGGCCTCTGCACACTGGGGATCACAGCCAAGCGGATGCCGGCATAATGCCTTATTCCTGTGGCAAGATTTCACACACTGTTGCTGATGGTGGTCAGATTTTCTAAAAAAAATGCTTGACACTTTCCAACAATGTTGCAATGTTTGATGTTGATGCACAAAGCAGGAAAACACACACACAAAAGCATAGGCTCAAGCAGAAGGTACATCTGCTGCCCTCTATCCTCATCTTCATTTGTTACATCAATTTTACCATTTTATTGTATTTGTTTAAGCATTATTATGCTGGGGAAGGCTCACTGAACACGCATTGAAAGACAACAATATCCAGTTGCCCAATCATCCTATTACAAACACTCACACCTGGGGGTTACATAATACAAACCAAAGTCTTTAGTTCCTAATCACACAGTGGACAACTGAAGTGAGTGGAGACTAATTTGCTTGCACAGAGATGTTTTAGATGGAAGATGGAAGCAAAAGAAAAGTTAACTAAAAAGATTTTAATATTAATAAGTGACTGAGTCAAATCTGCACTTCAAATATTGAAACTTAGGGTTCAAATTCACATATTTTCAAGTAAACAGCTCTAGGATCCCAGGTTTAGTGATATAATCACCATAGTATTTATGCAAATAATTCTTGGCATTCATCAGAACTTGGCAGACAGAAGCAGCAGATGGTTGAGGAGTAGTATGATATTCAGATAGTGTCAGGGTATTTATTAAACATTAGAAAACTGATGTAAGAGTTCCATGTTGCAATCTTCAGCTATGTGGCACTCCATATAGGCCAACAATAATGCTATGATATGAAGAATGATTTGTTGCCAAACAAAAATACTTTATACTGGTGCAAATGTGAGCTTCAGAAAGAGGTCGAGGTACGATCACACAACTCTGAACCAAAACCATCCTATGTACTTACCCGCTTCCTTCTAACAAATCCTACTATTAGCTAGAAAAGGCAGAAGGAACAATAAAGTGGAGCAGTGTAAAATGATAGAGGCAAACAGCTTCTGGTAGTGTGATACGACCAAAAGAAAAATAAGTTAGCTAAAGTAAGAAGAAAAGAATGGTGACTAGGCAGAAGGTAGAAAATAAATGACTTTGTCCTTTCTTTCCTCTGTATGTTCTTCTGTCCTTAGGCCCTCTAAGGAGAGTTCAATGAATTTACAAAATTGAAATCCTTCAAAGGAGCAGTTGCAGTATGCCTACTAAGGAGAGTATTCTCCATAACAGACACACACAGGAAAGATGGGAGCATACAAACAGGAAGGCAAACCCCAAATGCAGAAACTTCTCTTAAAAAACAGTTGTGAAATATTCGCTTTCTTGCTGAGTGTCAGATGAAAAGATTTATGACACGCTTGTAGCTCTTCATTAAATATGACGATACAGCCAGAGGTACACTGCAAAGTTATGTCATTTGCTGTCAAAGGAAAAAGACTGTTATGGCTTTGCCTCTCCTCCCTTTTATGTCTCCTCTTATTTTCTTTGTTTTCTTCTTCAGCTTTTTGGCACAGTTTTGTATAACACTGTCTCCAATTTTCACAACAGTCTTCTACCATATTAATTACTGTGACAGTCAGTCACTTAGCAACCACAACAATTGATGAAGAGGCCGGGATTAGCACTCCCTGTACACTCTCGTAAAATATATGCCACCAATCACTGCAGGAAACAGACTATACACAATGTCTTAAGTCATTTGGACCATCTTCTGCATAATCTTAGCTTCAGGATTTAAGATTACAAACAGACTTATTCTACAGGAACTGAAAAGGATGGCTTAATGTGCCTACCTCGGTGCAATATGTATGTGTGTGTATGTAGCGAGTGTCTGCGTGTAGGGAGTGGTAGGTGGGTAATGCCACACAAATCAAGTGCAAGGTCAGGTTTGTGAAAGAACGAGAGAACAGTTGCCATGCCTACAACATGCATGTGCACACAGAGAGGCTTATGGTTACACAAACGCACGCCACGAGACTACACAGCCTTGACTTTCCTATTTCCTGACTTGCCAGCCCTGCAGCACTCTACAGTAGCCCAGAGGTCAAAAAAGCTCGTTGTGTAAGATACAATCCCTTCCTACACACTCTCGCCACTGGTAAATATTTAATCAGTCTTGGAAACACTCAACACCAAGGCTGCGTCTGAGCCTTCTGATTAACACACGCATAAACACATGAAGAAAGGCAAAGATGTGTATGTGTATGCAAGCCTGTGGCTGTTGTTGAGAATAAACCCAGATTAGCCAGAGGTACAGTGGATCACAATTCACAGAGAGCTACATAATTGTGTGCGTTCATCTTCTTCACACACACACATAATTCTCAAGAGACTCAGAGTGCATGTCTGAAGTGCTAAGTTATTCTGTCACTTCCTCATTTTTGGCTTCCTGCATGCTCATTCTTTCTTCAGCCACAAAGCCATAAATTCTGTAACTGCGTCTGTGTCCACAACTGACTGACTGGAGGGAGAATTATGCAGGAGCAGCTAATGTTCCCTCTGCTCGTCTCTCCTATACTGTTTGCTCCTCCCTCCGTTCCCTCTCTTGTCATGCTTTTGACAATTCCCTCGCTCCTGTCTCCACTCCGCAGTGCCCTCTTGTCACTCAGTTGGTGAAGCACAAATACCACTCGCTCAGCACCTAGCTGCAGTAAAAAGACATTATCTACATTAGGGACAACAAAAACATCACTGACACCAATGGAAAAGGCATCACCTCTTTCTGCTTTAAGCCCTCACACTTGGTGGGAGTTCATATTGAAGGAGGAATCACACTATCAGATTTAAAACAAACATACAGTACAAATAGGCACACAAAATAAGCCACATTTTATGTCTTTGAAATGTAGTAGACATTGCATATAAACATATTTTGTGACAAACCATTCCATCCCATTAATAAACCTCTCATGCCCCCCCCCCAAAAAACTTTTTTTCATGAAACATTTTGTCATTTTTCATTCTTCAGAAATGTGTTTGTAAAACAAACGTGTATTCTAGTTCACTCTGTTCTATATATTAATGGTTGCTTACTAATGATATTAATAAATACAACATTTTTAAGAAAAGAGGTCTTATTAACTTAAAACTGAAGCATTTAAGTAAAAAGGCAACTAGTCACAGGTTTCTGCAAAGTGAGTGACATACTTGTAATGTCCATTTACACATCCTCAAATCATCAATTAAAATGTTATTTTAGATAACAGAATAATGTTCCTGAAAGGTACTTTTTGCATTGTAAACTGTCAAAATATAGTAAAAGCAAATGCCAAACACATGTTAGAGTCTATGACGATGTCTTTGAATTGCTCATTTTGTGTGGCCAGCATTTTCAAAACCCATATACTGTATGTTAAATTTACAATTACAATGACATAAACTGGGAAAAAAACACAGCAAACCATGATATGTGAGGAGCTTGAGCTGCAGAATGTTTGGTATTTGTACTTAATAAATTACTTAAATAATGATCCAAATGATTAATTTATTTTATGGCCAAGCAGTATTCTTATTTCTTTTACAGTTCCCATGCACAACTAATCTGAGCCAAAATGTCAACCCGACACTGTGACATCCCACCTTGCTACATCCAGGGACATCATTTCATTTCAAGTATCTTGGTTTGGTGTGCAGTGATGTGTGTAATATTCTTTTCTAAAATGTTCTCTCCTCTTTTTCACCAGTATTTAGCTTGTAATGAATATCAATATACAATGGCTTCTTACAGTCCCCTTTTATGTTGATAAGAGGAATGTGTTAAATGTTTCCTTTATTTACAAAAAAAAAAAAATCATGATTTATCAAATTATAACTAACAGTTGCTTTAATGTGAACCACATTAATGTGTTTGAGATTTATGATACGTTATTGGGTAAAATATAAAAAGTTAAATAAAGTGAATAAAGAGTGCCATATTTTAGAAGATGCAAATCATTTTTAGTTCTGTTGTCATCTTTGTTTCTATGGAGAGGAAAACTGCCATCCCTAGAAATTGACTAAAATTACAATTTTCAACGACGGAACTGGATTGTGTCTGACTCCAGCCACCTAGAAGAGTCTATGAGGACTCACGAAATACCTTCAAAATTTGGGCGAGTGTGTAGAAACAGTCACCACTTTACAGGGTATCCAGAGAGTTAGCACCATCACTCAAATGTTGGTCAAAGGTTTTGTTTATTTAGTCATGAACATTAATATTATAGAGAAATAATGTCAGGAGCTTTAATATATAAGTTGCCACACACAGTAAATTTCAGTATGTAAACATAAACAAATAATAGACGTATTGTATTTTATTTTACTAGCAATATAGTCTGTGTCTGGTTATTGGTAACAAACGACCCAGATTCACTAATAAAGAAAAAAAACTATCATCAATCATTTCATCTAACTGTAGTTTGTATGTCATTCCTGATCCTGATCCTTGATTTGGATAATCAGGAAAGATGGATTATGGATTTGCACTGTAGGTGCCAATGCTCATATTTTGAAGCACAGCTCTTGTCTGTCTGCTACAGTTTTCTCAACATGTCCCATTTTGTATCAACTTTGTCAATTTTAATAGTCGGCTTCTTTAAATGGGCAAAGTTGTTTCCTCACTGACTAATAGGATGTGTACACAGCACAGGTTTTCTGTAGGTTACTAATTTTCAGTATTTTTCATAATGTGGGATACCTTGTCTCACATGTTCCTTGTTCCACTAAACTAAAGTGGAACTTTTTGTACTACTATCTTGTGGGATATCTAGCTCAGGAAAAAATTAAGAGACCACTGCATGAAAGTTAAGTTGTCAGTAGTTTATAGAATAAAACAAAAATGTTAATTTTACTCACGCATATACCTTTAAATAGCAAAATCAGAGAAACTGATAATGTTGCAGTGGTCTCTTAAATTTTTCCACAGCTGTATATAATGTTGTTGAGTAGATGAATGTTGTATATAAAAGCCAACATGTCAAACACCAACAGCAGCATCTACAAACATGCAACATTTTTACAACAGGTTCAAAATTTTCTGATACTTTGAACCATGTCTTGAAGTGGTGAGTAAATAAGTACATGTGCTCAAGTACTGTACTTAACTGGATTATTTCCATTTACTTACTTTACTTCTTATAAATTTCATTATATATTAATGAAACACTCATGTATCATTTATAGATTAACCTCCTGTCACAATATAAAATGATTAAATCAGCCCCACCTTTAGTGACCGCTGTTTTTGTTCCACAGTGTATAGGTAACACATTTTAGTCAAAATTTTCACCTTTGAGAATTTGTCAAACAAATCTGGACTAAACTTCTACACTGATGTTATTACCAGCATCAAATTCTACATCCCTATTCTACAGTTTAAAATACACAGTTTTGTCAGAGAAGTACTTTCACGTACTTTAACATTTAGAGGTTGTACTTTAGCACTTTTACCTGAGTAGAAGGGTAGTTCTACTTCCAGTGGAGTATTTCTCTGTTTTCAGTTCGTGTACTGCCCTGGAGAACTTTGGTAAGTTGCCTTGTCACCATACAGGGGTTTGTGTGTATTTTTCCACATCATCATTCTTGGAAACTTAAACTGACATCGTTTCAGTTTATTTCAGTTTGTGAAAAAAAGAAATCTTGCTCCTCTGTATCCTCAAGGACAAAGAGGTTAATGTGATGTGTTCCTAGAAATAGGCCAATTCCCACACTTGTGGTGGAGCAAATCATTGTGAGGTCGGATATGTGCCAAGGAGTAAACTGCTGGGTAATATCATCCCCCTGTGACGAGGGAGATCAGTACCCTCTCAGGTGCTCTCTGATTATCCCATCAATACACCTCACAGGCCATTTGCTTGGAACAGCTATTGTTCTTGACAGCCAATTATTATTTTTTTATTTGTTCTTTATTTAGCTTATAGGATGTACATGTAAAAACAATATACACGAAATAGGTGTGTGTTTTCGTGTAATACTGAAACATGTGTCAGCAGACATTTTTCTTAAAGACTGAACGCACTAGTATGAGTTCTACTTGTGATACCACTAGCTTGATATCCCCTTTAGCTATCAACAAAATGAAAAGTTCACAGATGAGACAGTAGTTCACAGCGAGCCCTGTGCCTGGTGTTTAGCTTTTTTTTATGTCTCAGTCGGATCTGCACCAAAACAAACGCACCGAGACCCACAAAAAGAGGTGGTCACGATCAGAATCATTTAGTGAACCCAGGGGCGGGTCCCCCGGTGAGAAAACTTACCAAACCAAAACAGCAACAAAAGCTATGAGTCATATGATTTGACAGCAGTGGACTATGTGTAGATTAGGGATGTTCGATATTGGCTTTTTCGCCAATATCCGATATACCGATACCTGCTGCAGGATGAATCGCAGACAAACGTGAAGTCATGAGAAGTGTCAGCGTCTCACAGATAACTGTAAAAGTGATGTAACATAATATACAATCACCATGTGAACGACCGACCCACGTTAACATAAATCGTGTGATTGTTTCTCTCATATAACATAAAAATGCAGCAATCTACAACACAGTCTCTACTTCCTGTATTAACTGTTGTTGTCCCCGCGGCGACACATCTAACCAATAAGAAGAGAGGACATTCTCACGTGGTTTGAAGCAACGCGTTTTGATACGTTTGCATTTTTCTCAGTGTGAAAAAAAAACCCAACCAAACAGAAAATGCGACAAAGTTACAAACTCATAAACTGATTTGGACCAAATCAAACGTAGTAAGGTGTAAAAAGTCTTTTATATTAACAGTGATTAATGTAAATGATGTGGTGATGAATAACTGCACTCAGTGCCGCCCCAATTTCATCTGATCGCGCCCCTCTTGGCTGCCTCGATCCCAGCGCCCCCCAGGACCTTTCGAACGCCTCCTGGGGGGCGTTGAGAAACACTGCCCTAGATATAAAAAATAAATAAATAAATAAACACAAAATCCAATCAAAGAAGAAAAAAATCAATAATGAAAACTGGTCTCAGCCCTAAAGTATTTCAGTTTCAAGAACAGCATAAAACTTGATTTTTAACTTACTCAAGTCTGTTTTTATTGTACATGTCTCCTGTCCTGAAAGGCTACATAAATAACTGGGTTACACCCTGTGACCAGTAGCTTGCCAGAATGCCTTCCCTGCAGTGATCACCTTTACGATGGCTCAGATAAAAGGTAAAAGAGACAAAAAAGCAGTGCTATCTGGGTAAAATGCTCTAGTGTATTCAACAATTTTTATACCATATGTAGAGTCGGACAACGAAATGTCAGGACACAGTAAATGGCTCATTAGTACTGTTATTTTCCTCAGGGGCAAAGGACTGACTTAACCTCACCGCCACCAAACACACAAACGCACGCACACACAATTGTTATCTTTATTCTGTCTTGCACACTCACCTTCCACCCCTCCCACTGGGTTTGCTGGAGCCAGGTAACTCCCATAGCTAGAGTAGATAACAGCAGCCATTATCAAATTTCCAGCATTTAAACAGCCGCTTGGTATCGACCGCGATAGAGCCTGGTTACAACTGCCCTGTCTGCATGGTGCCAGAATGGGGATGTCATATATCCCCATCTACATCTAGGATGGCTATACTGTATGTTTATATGTATATGACTAGCCTGTTTAACATCCATATTAACAAGATTACTTAACTGATCACTTTTCTGAAATAATCAATTAGCACTAAATGTAACAAAAATCATCACAGCACTGCCCAGGCCTGAGTCATAATTAAATATTATCGACTTTTTGCACAGTCCCACTGTGCTGATATGATTAGGGATGTACCAACAAGCCAAACTGGTATTAGAGCTGATGCTGACCTTATTAAACGGATCAGGTATCAATTGTGATATGACCAAACCAGTTCATTTTTAGTGTCAGTACAAACTTTAAATTCTGTTTTCCATCGTCAGTGGTCCAGAGCAAAACGTTTATGCAAAAAATTTTGTTTCAGATAATTTCATGTGATTTTGCATGCACTTGTCACACTTAAAAAATAAATAAAAATACATTTACATTCTAAAATATCCTTATAATACAGTATAATGCTAAATAGATTAACATTTTTCTAATAATATCATTAAAATGCATTTTACTAACTACTGTATACCTCTCAACCATAGACTCGGCTCTCCTCTCTGTAACTTAACACGTTCTTCTGAAGTGAAGGAAAAGACGATGTGCTCATCAGATTCTCTCTCCCTTGAGAGCAAGTACAAAAGAAATAAAGAGGCTAATCATCAAGGAACATTTCCCTCTCCTCTGTTACATAGCTAGAAAGTAATGGTCTACAGGAGGAAACAGGATCACGCCTCATGTGTCAGTGCTGGACAATAAGGCGAAGAAGCCAGAGGCACAAAAAAAGGCTGACTCAATAAGTCTCAGTATGTGAATGCAAGGTTGTGTATTTCTCTCTGTGTTCTGTTGTTACACAGCAGGACAGATGAGGACATGTACCCTTCTTAACATTACTGCTCTATTAAATAAGCCCAGACACATCACAGCACACAGCGGCCGAACTGCTGCTCGATCAGCCTCATTCTGACAGTATTCAACACATTAAACTTCAGCCGGCAACTGCCCTCAGTGGGCTGCGAATTCAATTGCTGAATGAATAAATCAACACACGGGCACAAATGTTCAAGCGCAAACACGTGTGGGAGCACCATGACTTTTCTCTTCCTCCACTAACAGGGAAAGAAATGGCTCAAAATGCAGATTCACATAAGAATCTGCCCTTTGATGGAATTTCACCTTCTACTTCTCGTCTTCAAGGAAAATCATGAACAAATGCCAAGAATTCTATCCTGGATCAGTCTAATTTACTGGATGTTAAGTTGCATGAATACTGAGTCACATTTGCGTGTGTGCGTTTCAGAGATGCTACATACCTTGACAGCAGGCGTGACTCCATCTTCAGCAGTACTCTGCCCATTCTGTCAAGAAAGCAGATGTGAAAAATAGTCAGTGTGTGACAGTGCATGTATCATAAACAGTATGTGTGTGTGTGTCTGTGTGTTTCACCCCCACACACAAAGAAACATAGAGAAACAGAGGGAGAGAGGGATGCAAGGGAATATTTGCAAGACTGTGTGGGTGGCAACAGCCCATTATATCCAGCACTTTGCTCCTCCACTGGCAAACCTAATAATCTAAGGCTGACATACAAATGCACATCCTCCGTCCATTCCCCAGTAGGTAAGTCTCGCTGAAAAGGGTAATCATTGTTATTTGGAAAACAATGGCTTACCAAAGGCAATTCAGAAAATCAACATGTTGTTCAAGCTGTAGAAGTTGGTAGCTAACTTTGAACACACTGTGCAGCAGGATATCAATCAGATTATGTGATTAAATGTGCATCTCAAACTACTGGTAGAACAGGTAGAACAACGAGAATGACAGAGTATTGGGGATTTTGCGAGATATGCGTGATGTAACTTTTGAAGAGCAGGCACCATTATGATGTTAAGTCAAATTAGGATCACTTGTAATTGCCCATGTAAAGAGTAGAGAGGCCAGACAGACATAATCAGTAAGATGCGTTGTCTCGCTGACTCATGGCTTTTATACAACTGTGTTGCGGTGGGGTCAGCAAAGACACTGTCTGGACTTTGTGCCCCAGATGCAGCAAGCTCCAGTTCACTGTATGTTCTCAGACATGTGGATCATGGTCATGTGTGGACCACAACATTAAACCATCAGGAGGAGTTAATGTTGTGGTTAATCAGTGTATGGTACTGTTTGGGGTTTTTTTTTTTCTGGGTCAAGTGAGGCGCAGAAAATCAGTCCTGGATTCATCACTATTGCATATTTAAAGTTATCATCATAGCATGAATTTTAAAGGCTCACCTTCGCTCAAAAGTTTCATCTACTGAAAGGGAAAGTTTCCCTGTGCTCACTTTAAATCTGGCATAAAATTACAAGCACGACTTTGTGATATCACAACTACTTCAAACGCAATATCCAACATATGTCTTGGACAAATACATCAACAATGGACTTTTTCTTTGAAGTAGAATACCTATTGAGATAAAACTAATACTTCTATTAGTTACAGATTCTGTATTTTTTTTAACGCCTCATCAGATTGTGTTGAAGAACTACACAAGACCATTTATTATTGAAAGTAGTATTTTTAAAGCTTGAATGTCAAGAGAGCATCTTTAATCAGGTAAAACTGTACAAAAATCAGTTCCAGAGGGTCACACACCACGGCATAACTGGTATTCATAGTTGTTTGCATCATTTAAGTCAAACCAGTAAGAACATTATATAAATAAGTTTATCACATCTTCCACTTAATGCCAAAAATATACCAGATGGAAGAGATTGATTTAAGCAACAGTGGCTTCCTACCTGAACAGCTGCATCCAGGTCTACCATACCTCTAGACCATGTGCCGCCTGCTGGTTCCTACACCACACGGCAAAAGTTCCTGAGCAAAGCTCTTTGTCTCTTGACAGTGGAACAAACTACTGCACTCCGCTCTCAACAGTCTCACTCCCATAATTCAGAATTTTTCTGCAGCTTCCCATGTGTGTAAAACAACAGGGTGCAACGTAATGCAACTCAGCGGTGTTTCTCTCCTAAATGTGAATACCTTTCAAATGTCACTCTCCCAGTTTGTAATCCAGGTTTTTTCTGTTAAAAACTGTGATTTACTTGAGTAATTTCCTCAGAGTTTTCGAAGCCTCTCCAGAGCCACAAAGAGATTTTATATAAATGTCTTCTTAAATACTATATTGAACTATACTCCTTTAATGCTATGTGCTCCTTTAATGATGTAAAATACATCTCTGATGATAACTTCAAATGATCAAAGGTGTTCTGTGTCCAGAGTCAAATATTCTGGCTAAGTGTGAGAGCACCCTAAACAACAGCTCCCTCCTTTTTCCGCTTTTTGCTTTGTTTTTCCATGACCCTGAGAATGTTGACTTCCTCCATGCCCTCTTCCCCCTTCCTCTTCCTTTAGGCTGCACAAAATAAAGACGGGGAGTTGGCACATTGACAAGCAGGGGTCTTAAAAATCAAAATACTAAACAGAGAGGGTGTAGAGAATGTGGAGACATACAGCAGAAGGAGACAACAGAGCAGCTTTGCGAGGCCTTAGTATACCCAAGGGAAAAAGGCCTGAACAGTAAATTAGATCTGCAGTCTGTGTTCTTTCTGTCGCTGTAATACCTCACACTACAGTTCTCTTATGTTTGCAAAATTGAATGTGTTTGGCGACTGGATGAACTTCCTTATTTTCTACTTTGAGTTTCACTCCAGCAACAGCAACAGCTATAAACTGGATGGGTGCTACAACCCTGGGCATGTGTACAGATCAACAGCTCCTCTGGTTGGACTTTAATCACAATCTTCAGGGATGCAATTTAATTTAGCCAAACTCTACGGGTCATAAAAGCTGCAAGAGCCATAATGTGTGGTGACAAGAGAGAAAGGGAAATAATTAAGAAGTGAAGCACAGATGTAGTTTTAGGAGTAATAATTCAAAGAAAAGCAATAGAGTGCATGTTGATATGATGGACTTTGTGGACCAATTTAAACTTGCTTTCAGAAACACAAAATGAGATCTTCGCAGTGCACTCCATTTTCTGATTATTCCCTCTCACGGTGACGTGTAAATGGTAGTTTTTGTTTAACCCTGTAAGGTGAGGACCAACAGTGGGGATTCTGAGTGAGTGAGTGCAACTGTCTGAGTGTGTTTGTGTGTGTGTGTGGTCTGCAGAGCCTTCCTAGTGTTGCTGCTCAACACATTTCAACCTCATTAGCTCTGCATGGCTGATCCACGTGGCCCAGTTAATAGTACTTTCCCTCCCCAGGGCTTCCTTAGTGAGAGCACTGGCATGCACACACACACACACACACACAAATAAATAAGCTCAAATGTGCATAAATTAATAAAAAAATATAATTTTCAAAATACTGCATTAATTATATTGCCATTATATTATGGAAATGTTGATATAGAAAAACAGAACGAGATGCACGCAGAAAGAATTTACAGGAAAGAAGCATGTTAACATACAGACGAACCTATAAGCCAGAGTCTGACAACAGAACTTTTAATTTCTCACATGGTTCCTATCTGATTAAACAAAGTAAACAATCTCAGATAAATCATTTGACAGATAAATCACTTGATAGATAAATCACTGTTTCAGTGTGTTGTTATTTGATTAGAGCAATGCTGTGTTGTAACTAGGCAACTAAGAAATACAATAACCACTCTGGTTGGTGCCTGTAATCCTATCTGACAAAATTTCAAGTGATCTTGCCTGCCAGTGAATACTGACAACAGGTCACATTTCTAAGGTCTTCTTCTGGGCAACGCCACAAAATGGACAATATCCATTTCTAATTTAGTTTTGTATGGGATAAAATGTCTTTGTCTAACCTCAGTAACTGTAGAAGTAAGGAGAAAAGAAACTGGATTCAATAGCACCATGTCTACACTACTGCTTACAGGTGCAACTGTGAATAGACAATATAAAGTCTTGGCTTCACTGACAGATTCACCTTTAAAACTAAAAGTCAAAAGGAATGAAAGCTCACTTTCTAGTGGCACATTTCAAGTAAAAAGTTATGTTATCACATGCCGACCCAGCCCTCCTCAGGTGTTCCACAGGTCACACCCAGATTAGCTGCAACTAAACCTTCATGCACGTTCACAGACACACTCACAGAGCAAAGCATGAATATGAAGTGAGCATGCACACTCGCACAAGTACTGGACCGTATATTGCTGCCACGCCTGGCTAACAAACAGGGCACACATTCCACTTATTAACCCTACTTCCTCCTCTACATGGCCTGTTAAGTAAGAAACAAAAAGACTCCACTCGTGGTGTCTTATCTCCTTAAACAGCCAGGCTTGTATAATCCTGCTCTTTAAATCCTGCCTTGTGCATTACTGATATATTAACACATACACGTTTACTTTTGACTTTGTTCTGTCTCTTATCCCATCTATCAATTTAAGAAAATGGAAAATCTGAACTGAAGTACAATTAAATTCAAACTGTGAACTAAACTGCAATGCAACCTAAGTCTGCAATTATAAAGTATATTTCTGAGATGGGACTTCAGGATAAAAAAAGAAGAATGGCTGGTTCCCAATTAGCTAATGCAAAGAAAAGAAAAAAGGCTGGGGGTGAAAGTACTGTATTTGAGGATAAATAAATCAAACACTTATTTGCTTGAATATTTGCAATGAATGAAAGGCCATTGAGAAGGCAGGGCACCAATCCTGCCTATTTTGAAAAAAATAGAGGTTAGAATCATTAAATTTAACCGGATGAAAAGCATCTCATATGATATGTAGGATTAAATCAAAGAAGTGAAAAAGTGGGTTATGTAGTCACTATTTTTAACTATGGATAAAGTGAAATAAAGCTACTTTATAAACACTTGAGTGTGTTTTCACCTGGCCGTTACACCTTTTGTGCTAATATTAAAAGGCTTATGGAATGAAGGCGTCAATTCTTCTATTAACAAAGAAGAGTTTTTATATAATGATATGGTTGTAGTATCATTTTACAATCACCTGTGTGGATGAATAATATGAGTAAAAGTGAGTTGGAGTTTGCAAAAGAGTCTTAAAGGAATGTGGAGCCACTTAGCGCATCTTTAGTGGAAATTTGCAATATTAATGATTCTCATCATTTGGAGAACATGCAACAACCTGGTAATGACAGTGGCCAGTGCAGGTGGTAGTGACTCAAATGTGACGGAAAGAGGTGATTTGTTGAAGTGCTTTTATCAGTGATGATTCACTGAGGATCAGTTAACTCATAGCTGAAGTGGGCTGGTAATGAATAAAAGGGCTTAGTCAAACACATATTTTTGAATAGTTTTCTTTGCACCATTCTTTCTTGCTTGTTTTCAGCTTCACTCACTAAAGTCAGTCTGATTTCCACTGATGACACCTTCTCTGCTGCCAAACACAAGCATAATGACTGCTGATGGGAAAACAGATATCTCATCAGCTGGCATATCATAACACATCATTCTCTGCATCACAGGGTGATTTTTTTTCCCCTTCCATTCTCTTCAAATCAGGACTCCCAGTGCTGTGCTTCCCATTTAACTCTCCTAATAGGTACTGGCCACTTTATTAGATACACCTGCACAATGTAACGCAATCCAATACAGAAACTCTGCCATGAATTCTACTGTTACACATTTGTACTGGACTGCATTATATTAAGAGGAGTTTCCAATGTCTGGCCACCAGATTTACATAAATGAGGGTGTCGAAACATTAGAAACACCTCTTAATGCAGCATACTTTAGTATGACCCCACCACCCATTATGACTTTAATAATAAACGTATAATATAATTAGCACATTTCTGACAGTTTCAACAAAAACTGAGAAATTTTACAGTTGTAAAAGTAGCATTCATGGCAGAACTGCTGTACTGGATTGCATTACATTGTATAGGTGGCCAGTGAGCATATATGCAGCCATTATTCAATCAGTCAGAACCCTGAGCTGTCTTTCTCTTTATTGCTGGGAACCAAAGTGTGCAGCTGACGTTGGTGACAGAGATAAATGGCACCAATCCCACTCTGTCGGTCAGTGACTGGTGAAATCAAATTAATTACAGATACTGAATTTTGCAGGCTGATTCTGGTATACAATAGTGAAAATAATTTCACCCTTCTGATATTTGCACACGTATGCTGTGCTACCATCAACAATCTTATCTGTTTAGCAAAGAGCCAACACACACACAGCAGAAGCACGGTATTTTTAAAGTATTAAACTTAGCGCATTTCACAGGCCATGTACTACCATCTGTTCAGCTGTGATACGCTGCTCAGCCAACTCACATGCTGCAAAGCACTGTAAATAGTGGAATCTGCTGAACAAAGTATGTCAGGATGACACTGTTTCTAATTTACAAGAAGTGCATTGTGTGCAGGTTTTTCATTCATCATAAGCACCACCACTACAATGACATACCCCTGCTCTACAATTCACTGTCGCAACATCTGCAAGTGCACTATCAAGTTCTACATCCTTGATACTGGTGGTGCTCTACTGATTAATTACACGGCTTAATGAGTCAAGACTCATTAACTTTAGTATTTTATCAATTAGGCTTCAAGTTTAATGAGCACATTCAGCTTCTGAGAATAACAACAACCATTTTTCACTCAGATTTTTGTAAATCATGTCCTCAACATGTTTTTATTCTTGGTGCTAGATTTATTAAATTTCCACTCCCCTCTAATCAGAAGAATCTAGGCCAAGAAATAGCAAAACAAGCCTTAAATATAAACAGACTTGTAGTACTGCACAGACTTACAGTATTATATTACAAACAGAATAATGATTATTTTAAAACCAGTACAGTGTACTGTTCCACATATTGCTTCTACACAGCTTGTAACTGCTCATCATGAACATAATGTTGTAGTTAAGACTACTAAGCAACCAGTGTGTTCAAGAGGCAATTGAAGAGTTCATGAATAATGATGCTGCATTATATTAATGGGGTCTGAACAACACTAAGGCCAGAAATTTCTCTCTTACTCCAAATGCTACATGCTCTGGGGATTGTGACAGAAAAAAGTGTGTTGATGCACAATGATGTTACTCTCTTATGACAAGACAGATTTGTTGAATTAAAACTCTGCAGAGGAAACACGGAAACACACGCACACATGCAGCGTGACATTTGTGGCATAAATGCTGGTGTCAGCACAATCTGTAAACCACAATCAAGAAGAAGAAGAAAAACATCATTATGTTGTCCACACTTGAAATGATTTTAAAACAGTACTGCTCTGCTAGCGTAGCCTGCAGAGTGTTGGTTTAAGAATCACCATAAGGAGAGGGAAGTTTCTCCCTGTCCTTAATTTGTGATGCCATGTGTGAAGGGTTTACACAGGGAAGGCACTGGAAGCCACTTTACAGCCTTTACAGCTTTATTAGATCACATAGGTCCTCTCTGTGGGTCTGAGCTTCAGTGAATGCGTGGTGTTTTACTAAACTGGGCTACTTTTGGATCAAAATAAAAAGTCTAAACGAAACGGGAAACAATGAAAGATCCTCATTGCTTAGGAGTGACAATCATATCCTATACCAGACCTTTAGATTATAGTTTCCACCGTGTCACTGAATACACACACTGACATGTCCTCAACATGGACAGACTGTTCACATTTTGACTGAAGCCAAATCTTATTAAAAGAAGCTACACACTCATTTGAAACACAGGACATACATGGATAATTATTTATGAAGTTTAATCACCTCCACTTCACCGGAGTAGGTGTTCAATCATTTTTAGTTAAACTTAACTGTTTCACTGTGCCTTAAACACAACGTGGAGACTGAGCACATTAAACTCAATGAAGATTTGCTCATAAAAAAAATGAATAAACTGCCATCTTAATATCACTTTAACCTAAAAACCCCATTGACTTGAACTGCTGCATGCGATTGTCGTCGACACATTTCAACTCTCATTACCTCTGTTTCGAGCTGTATTAGTTCCATTGTGGGCCATGGCTCGGCGATCTGTGCAAGAGGCATTTTCGCAGGATTGTCAGTTTCCTCCCAGCAGCTCGGGTATGAATTTGGTCTCCTTTTATTTCTCTTGTGTCGTTCCTGTCAAGTGCAGTTCACCAAGAAGCTCCTTACTCGGGTCCCAAGTCCAGGTAGAGCAGATTTATCAGCACTGCTCACAGAAGACGCGCATGCAGACGCTGCAAGCACAACCAAGAGCTTTACAAACAATTGTAATCCCTTCGCTTCACTTCGTTGCCTGTTGGCCACTAGTGCGTATTTGCTGTAAGTGATAATCCAGCTGGAAGCACCATAAACACCAACAAACACCCTAGTCTTTTCAGGTACGCGAGTTGGCTACTCTGGATTTAGATTTGACAAGCGGGAGGGGAGAGCAGACCAGTGGCCAAGTGTGATCCAGGCTCCTGTAACAGGGCTGTGCAGGAGTCTAATACCGCCTAAGAGAATTAACCAGAGACCGTGGACGACGTGTCAGACCTTAGCGCCTTCGTCCCTGTGTGGCGGTGATTTCTCCCGGGCAGAAAGGGGAAGACTTGGCTCTCTCCGCCTGATTCCCAACAGTGTGCGATACGCCTCAAGACCTCAGAGTGGCTCTGTAGTACGAGCAGGCTCCAACTCGAGCTGTTATTGGCAGAGTCCGACAGGGTTTTATCCAGCCCCCTTTTACGTGTGCAGCGCCCGGGTCTGACCGCGCCACCTCCTGGCGGACAAATGAAGTACAAATACGTAATAGAGACTGGAGCCTACTCTTGATAAAGGATTGTGGTGATGCGGGTGCTGTAGACTAGAGGAGTGTACATTCTCAAAAGAAAACCTCATAAATTGCGCAGAGCTTATCTGCTCAGTTGCATAAACCGCGCTGCAACTCTTATGGTGAATTAGACTTGCAGAGCAATGCAAGTCAGCTGCACAGAGTGTGTGCAATCCACGTACGGGTATGTCTGACATGGCCCAAACTGCAGTGTGTTTTTAAGTTCATGACAAATATTTTTAGAGCACATTGCTTTTAGAACCTTTACCACTTCTTCTAGGTTAAAAACACCACAGAGACCTCTGTTGCAAAACAAAACAACAAAAAAAACTTACATAACATATTATACAATAAATGCAATTTAAAGACAGTAATAGAATAGACTAGAAGACACTAGAATTTGGGTCGTGACTACTGCTGTTTGATTGTGTCCGGACATTACATTGATGCAGCACTCTTTCCATTGACAACAGCTTCTGTAATGGTCCTTGTAATCTTCAGTGATATAATACACCCCTCCACCCTCAACACTTCTCTGCTTCATTCACTGCCGAGTGGTCTTGACCAGCTTTGGTTACTATTGGCAACTAGAGAGCATCAGACCGTCTCACTGTAGCTGGATCATTTTTTATTCAAATTAAGATGAAGATGCCATGGCATTTCATGGAAACAAAAATTAAAAATAAAGTAAAGAATATGTTGTATAAGAAGTGTTTATGCAAAACGCTGCTGTATTGACTAAGCTATCACCTGACAAGGCAAATTTGAGCTCTGTGGAAGATAAGCACCCACATCTGAACAGGAAAAGGAAACCCTTTATATCATGTGTTATCGTATATTATATTTCTGACACATCCATGGCTTTTTCATTTTGTTTCCTAGTGATTAACGTACATACTTTGTCTATTCGTGCAAGAAATTGCTGTCATTTATTCATGTCTAAATGATTCCTGCAGTTTCATTCAATTCGAATTTATGTAATTTTCTGCAGACAGTATTTCAGAGCATGTAATATGCAATCCATCATACTAAAGTCCTGTTGCATGCTCATAAGGACTCTGAAAAGTACAGTATGTTAATGTTGTTTCCTTCACACAACAGGAACAGAGAGGAAAGTGAAAGGAAAGAGAAAAAAGGAGACACTTCCTGAGCTTTTAGCTTGGTCCAGTCATTCAGATAAATTCATCCCTCCCTTCTGAATGGGTGATTGAAAGAGTGAGAGCACACACCACCTAGATGGAGAATTATCCATCACACTCAAACTGTATGTAATATTCAAAGTCACAGACACGCCAAAGCTCATATTAACCCATCAGTTTGTCTCTGTGATGGATAAGTAGCTGCCATGGGGACAGTCATGACACCTCATAATGCGGTCTTCTCTTCTCTTCTCTTCTCTTCTCTTCTCTTCTCTTCTCTTCTCTTCTCTTCTCTTCTCTTCTCTTCTCCATTTTGTGCAGCACAACACAACGCTTTGTGTGATGTGATGTGTTCCAGACTTTCTGTTGTTCTGTGATGTCGTGGGGAAACGTTAAGTGTATAATAAAGACAATTTCTAAGAACAAATTAAAAAGAATATTAAGCGGAAGGGTGAAAAGGCCTGGAAATACGGCCTTTCCAAAAATCAGTACATTAAAAGATGTGGGTCACCAGTGGCTGGAAGGAGTCAGCCTCTTGTAAAAACAAACTATCACCAGATACATAGATATCGTGGACATGCTGATATTTTGTGAGATGTGCATTACATGGATATTGTGACTGCAGGCAATCTCTTCTATTCATGATTCCTCAGTGACATCATGTGACAGCAATGACTCAGAGGTGTCTCCCATCCAGTGGCAGAGACTCCAGGGATGCCCTACCCTCACCACTGTCTGCCAATGAAATATGAGTCAGTCAGGTTTGACATCCATGTGCAATTGATCAAGACTCCAACTTGACTTGTTGATGTATTGATGCAGCCATGAAATGT
>JAUBNQ010000014.1:9558266-9572849 GCA_032353495.1 Ctenopoma kingsleyae
ATGTCCCTGTATCAGAAGCTTAAAATAAGTGCACCTACTGTATCTGAAATTATTTAACATATGGGATGTTTACAACCCACGCACAGAACCACAGTTTTTTTTATCTTGATTCCAGTGTGTATGTGCGTATGCATCTGTCTACCCTTCCTCCTCTCCCCTCTCTCCCCTCTCTCAGCCTTGATGCTGTGTGAAGTACTAACACTGTGCTCATTCATAAAAACAATCATCAGACACTCACATGGAACAGACCAAACATATTCCAGTACACAGTTACATAATTAACTACTACAGTGTCGGAAAGGCCATGAAAAATTCATGGCCACTTGTTGACGGAGAATTGTTTAAGCTGGTTGGTGTGTAAAAACAAAGCCTGATCAGTCCAAACCTCTTGACCACTGATGAGTGAGTCACAACAATGACCTGTTCCATATTCTTTATCTGTGGAGACTTCAGTCTCACACCAGACAGAAATCTGTAATGACAGACATGTAAAAACGACACTACACGTTCTGCTTGTTAAAGTATTTTAAAAGTAGGGCTCGGCACGTTAACACGTTATTATCGCTTTAACGCGGTAATTCATTAGCGTCGATAATTCTTTTATCGCACGTTAACACAGTTTTATTATTATTATTATGACGATGAAAGTCTGTGGCTCACTGGGTCTGAATACACATACATACAGTGGGTGACAGGAGGGGTGGGATGTTGATCAGTACTGGCTTTGGATTGGCGTCATCGTGCGTCTCAACCAATTAGAGCATTTGGGGGTGGGCCAAACTGCTGCAGCTTTCTGCTACAGAAAAGAACTGGAGCTACCAAACTTTTACAAGGACATTTTCATTATAAATCTATTCCACACGGTGGAGTTGATCGAACCACAGTTATTTTGCCGGTAACATTGCGATTAATCGCAAAAAATTCATGCGATTAATTGCGCTTAAATATTTTAATCGTTGCCATCACTATTTAAACGTTTTCTTAGTTTTCTTGGTTTCTTTTGTGCTTCTCAATAGATGTTAAGGAACTATACTGTATCACATACTGTACCATATCTGCTGTAATCTGAGGACTACATCTCTATTGTCTGCATTTATGTCATTACATTTTGTTGTGTTTACAACTGTGATGTAACAATAGCATAAAGATAGTTCTGCAAGTGATAGTAAATGTCAAACTTTGATGTCTGAACCTTAGTGTAGCAATTATTTCAACATGCATGTTTTCTGCATCTCTTAAAATGGAATTAACTACAGAAATAGATTCTACACTAATTTTTCCATTAGCAGTCGACCAGAATGCCACAGTATACATAAACAAACATATTTATTTAAGGATCATTGCTTGCACTCTGTGGTAACAATAACAAATTGATCTCCACACTCAAGCAAAATACTTGGTTATGTTTCATTCAAAGATGTTTCTAAGGTGTTTTGGGCCATTTATTCATATGTAGACAGTATGGAGGTGACAAGAAGTGAGATGATTGAGCCTAGATCCACAGTCAGACAACCAGACTAATTGTTTAACTGACTGTTTTGTATTGTTGAGGGACAGTAAAAAGAGGGGACGTAATGAGTTACACATCATAGACTGATTATGTTTAATTCAATTCAATTCAACTTCATTTTTTTATAACAGTGTGAGAGAAGTTCTTTGACCAGTTGTGTGTGTGTGTGTGTGTGTGTGTGTATATATGTGTGTTTGGTGTGTCTACTCTTCAGACGTATGGCATAGGTGGAGAGAACCTGCGTGGTCTGACAGAAAAGCTGCGTGCTGTTGCCCACACCCTCCAGATGGGTATCCAGAGCCGCTGGCGCCTCAATAGTTATGATGGACAGAGCATCAACAAGCTTCCTGTTGGTGTTCTGCAGGTTGTAGTGGAGCTCATCGCCTCTGCCAAAGGACTGCTCAACAGGTTTGTAAAGAGGGAGTTATCTAACTGTTATGTATACAGTACTTGATATTCTGTTTTATTCTGCAGTTATTTTTATTCTCTTGTGTGTCCTTTTATTCACAATGTTGCCTAAGAGTTAAAGTTATTTGGAGGTATAGGCTTCATTTGGGAATGTTTTGGTGTATGCATTCCTACTCACATGACGTCCCTCGCCAAGAAAGCAGATACCTGCTCCACAAAAGTGTCCTTCCTGATTGGTGGCTTTATTTTGGTTTCATGGTTTCATTTTCTCTTTCCAAGGTCCCTAATGTGTCTTTATTATGTTTTTAGTTACCAATGTGAAATTAAATCACTATGCTTCATTATAGTAATCCTTTCATTTCATTTCATTTCCTAACCCTCTCTAAACTTGAAATATAATCACTGTCTATCCAGGTATCAGTTATTCCAGCTCAGTGGATACACCTCCAGCAAGCACATATTCAGCTATTGCAGAGATCTTGGAGAAATTGTGCACAAGGTTAGTCCACATTACTTTAATGATTAAGTGCATAAAACTCATGTTTGACTTATAATTACACTTGTACTGAAGTGCACAGTTCTGTCTGTCTGTTTATTTTGATCAAATGGCTGCCTTTTACTACACACACCTCATAAAGTCAGGTGTTTATCTCAAGCAGAACCACACATTAGTAAACCTTGTGTTGTCACGCACACTAAATTTCCGAAGAGGAACTACAACCTGTTGTACTGTGGGCTTTTTCTTTTTAAATCAGTCTCTAAAATGCAACAAAAAAACAGAAGCACAAACACAATCCCTCTTCCTCAGCTTAGTTTTGGTAATGCATTGTCTAACATTCCTGGCATATTTTAATGTGGCTTTACCTTGAAGAAGCTTAGGTTGAATGTATTGCCAAAGAGGAGAGTTGGATTTTGTTTTATTGTTTACCCCCTCACAACACTATGAAATGTCTGAATGAAACAAGAGAAGGAGGAAAATTAAAAACAGGCTGAATGTGAAGTGAGTGAAATGTTTTTACCAGGTAGCAGAAAGGACAGGCCTGGATATGTTGTAGTGTGTAGGGGAGGAACAGAAGGAAGGACACTAAGTGAAGCAAGGGAGTAGGCAGTAAAAGAAGGCGGAGACTGAAAGAGGGATTGCACTGTGACTTTTGACTATGTCCAGCAGATCAACAGGCAGGGAGAGCAAGACTATTACCTCTGAAACAACACTGAAGTGACATTAGAGATAAAGAGTATGACAAACGTTCAAAAGAGGAAGAAGACAAAAAGGAGATAGAACCAGAAAGATCAGGCAGAGAAAGAGAGATCATTAGAGAGTGGTAAAGAAACAATAAGGTGCAGAGAAGCTGTGGGTGAAACAGGAGGCTCAGTATTTAGAAGAGTTTATATTTAGCACTCCTATAGCCAGCGCTGGACGCTTGCCCGGCACGACAGGTACAGTTCTCACCTCTTTGATTGGATAATTCTCCACAAGGTGATGTTGCTTTTGCTCTTTGCTTGACTGCTTAAAATAGCTCGAGCTTACACTTCCATAAAAGAGAAAATGTATTTTCTGGTTCATAGACATATTGAAAATTATTCATTGTGGATTATTTTCCTTGAAGGGTAGATAATACTGTATTACAGATCATTTAAGATGGACTAGCCATATAAAGACAGTCTGAACCAGAACAAGCCTATGGGACTTTCATGTGAGAAATGAAAGTTGCGGCCTCAGTGCCGGTGTACAGTAACAGTATAATTGTTCTTGTGGACTTGGAGGGACAGAGAGGAAGAAAGGAAGTATGGATTTCAGAGAGTCATTTAGCTTGACATTGTTAGGATGTTTTTGCCACTACAAAGTGAATCAGATCTGGTCCTGTGAACTGTTGTTTTCATTCATTGTTGGCTCCATACGTATGAAGGCAAAGCAGTGAGTGATTACTAAGTTAAAAGCTTCCCTGCTTTTGTCATTGGTCCCTCTCAGAGACTGATCATCGCTTGGTAATGACTGGCTATTGTTTGTTCAATTCCTGTTTTTGAACTTTGTGCTCACTTGTGTCCCTGTGCATGCAGGTGTCTTAAAGGTAACAATTATTGTCCAGCAGTTTTGTCATGAGAGCAGTTTGTCATGTAAAGGTTTTTTTGTGGGCTCAGTTGTGAAACCAGTTGAGTTGTCCATTTTATGGGTTAATGTCCCAAAACCTCACAAACACAATTTATCGTTTAAATGATTACACAGTAACAACACCAGAAATGGATAGGGTAAAGGAACTTGCATAATACCTGTATTTGCAGGTGCAATGTGGTTATTAATTAAAAACCTCTAGACAGATGAACTAAAAGGTCAGTTTTGGATTGCTGAAAAACTGTCACACCTGTTTAAGAGATAAAATGAAGCCCCCAGGCACGTGTGTCCAAGATTCATCTATCTACAGTAACTGTCATCATAACATTATCAGCTTGCAGGCACACAGACCTAGTCAGAGAACGAGTTGATTCACACAAATTTGCAGCATAACATTAACAGAGCTTTCAGACTAAAGCCACCACGGTTGGTTTAAGGTAGCTGCCAACTAATTGAGGCAGGTGTCATGCCCTTCCCGTGATGGTTGACATGTTGTCAGGAGGCAAAAGTTCGATACTAACGTCTTTTTCAGGAGTACTGCTTCAACAGAAGCTACACCACATTCTTCTCACCAAAGACTCTTATTTCCTGTCTGTCTCTGTGTGAGAGTCTGAGTGTTTCTTTTCACACCCTGAGGGCGATCAAGGTCAGTAGTCAGCTGGTGTTGTTGGGAACCCACACTGAAGTTGTCCAGTCAGAGTTTTGCAGTAGCACACACTCGGTATACAACTTTTAACCAGCTGAGCAGCAAGCAAGAGAGAAAGAGAGGGGGCTGTGTGAACCTACTAATGAACTGGGAAATATAAAAGGTTTGTGACTTTTAACGTGCTTTCTATAGGTGAAAGTTTAACTACAAGAGATTTTAATGTTTAACCTTCAATTGAAAACATACATGCTTCCAAATCTATGACAGCTCCAGTGACATTTCAGTTATGTAATGCTTTTATTTGACAAGAAAACTATAATAATAGCACTAAAAGACAATGGACTGATTACTGACTGACTATTGTTTAATTAACAGTGATCGACATGTTGACTCATTTTGAGGTGCTACTACAGGACTAATTAAAAGTGCAGGATGGAGAAAATAATAAACATAGGAAAGATTAGCAAGATGTGAGTTGTCAGAAAGGACTGACTACAACTCTTATTATTTTTGGGACTGTATATTTGAGCCCTGGAAAAATCTAAGTCTGAGAAGAGTGGTAAAAGGCAAATATATGTATTTGAATTGGAAGTTGAAGAGCAAGTATAAAAGAGCTCTAAGATAGTTACACGTATGTCAGCAGGTTTATAAAAACTCTGTGACCTGGTGGGGACTATAAAGTATCTTCTGGTGAAGTCAAAGTATGTAAACAAAGCCACAGATGCCCTCACAGACCTGACAGGGTATGACTAGGCTTTTTATTTGTAAGGCTATACTGTAGGTTACCGTCAGTTGCATTGTGTATATTGAGCTGTAGACAATATAAAAAAACAATTAAAAAAAGAACTAAATATGTTCAGCTTTGTCTGATCTGTGTTTGCATAAGCATGCACACACAGTAAATCTGTGCAGTTGCACATTTGTGTGTTGGTTCTAGTTTTGTTTTGTATGTGTATCCACGCATGGCTGTATACATTCTTCTCGTCTGCCTTTTTTACAGAATGTTACACCCACGTAATAGCTTGTCTTTGTTTCCTAGTCAACTATAGAGAGAACAGCTTTCAGGCACAGAGCACTGCTGTAAAGCCAGCGCGTGATCAAGCCACACAGCATGCTCCACAACAACAAGTTTCATTTTATCAAGTGAAATAGATACATGTTTATTTCACAGTGCATAAGAAGGCAATGAAGTCATTACTTTTATTACAAGGCTACAAATTAGTCTAGTTATGTAACAAAAAGAACTGAAAGATTTCTACTCAAATAATATTTGAACTTAACTGCGGTTCTTCCTGCATGAAATTGTCCATTTATTAACAATTATGCAACGTGGCTAATGTGTAACTACTGGTGCAATGAAGTGGAACTTTAGTCCTGAATTTTTGTGTGTGGAATGAACGTCTGTTATCAAGGTGCATATACTGACTTTGTTGGGTTTTTTTATTCTAAGTGTGATTCACTGTATGAAGCCAGAGCTTCATTTCTCTAAATGTTTCAGTTCTGTGACCTTGGACCCCTGTTTGTGCTTTAGCTGACAGAGAACTGAAAGTGCGTATATCTTAACTGTAACCGTACTGTTAGGTGTAGCAAAAAGAGATTCTTGTAAAAAAAAAAGTTTATTAATGTCTTACAGAGGGGGAAATGAATAGAATTACATTGGAGCGTGAACGTACAGTAGGCTGTTGGGGGACAGAACATATCTGGCCACAGCTCCTCTCTTCTCCCTCTGTGTTTTCCCACCATACTCCGCTGACTTGGTTTCAGTGCAGAAGTGTCACCCATCTCAGCCACATTAAGTAGAGTCATTTCCTGTTCTGATAATAAAAAATAAATTGATAGGTTGGGGTGTTTGGGAGGAAACCTCAGTTATGACACAGCTAAATACAACAGAAAGCAGAGGAGTGGATATTGATGTATTTTTACCTGAATGTAAAAAGCAACAGTGAGATGTTGGGAAGAAAGAGGTGTTACTAGAGAAGCAAATGCAGAATAGTGTGTGGTTGGAGGTGTAACAAGTATACCTCAGTTATCACTTAAAATATGCATCTGGCCTAGTTATATAAGAGTGTCTGTCCTGGGCTTTAACCATTGTTTCAGCAGTTACCCACCTGCTAAAGTCTAACAGTGAATCCTAATACCTGACTCTCGCAGACTGACCTGGATTAACTGAAGTATTAGACGTATTAGACATATTCATGATTTGCTCATAGTGAATTGAATGGAAACTTTACTTTGTCCATTACGTTCATGCTAATGTGCTAAACCGGTGAACCTGGTAAACATCAGTGAGTCGTCATTGTCAGCATGTTCATGTCAGCATTTAGTAAAACATCACTGTGCCTAAGCAGCCAGACTAGTAGGACCGTATTTTCCTTCAGGCGCAATACTAACCTTCATTCAAATGCAGCCCCTATGCAAATTTCCTTGATGTGCAGCGATGGCCTTTTTGTTTGCTGCACTTTTCCACAACTTTCTTATTAATAATTGCATTGAAATCCTTAACAAAAAACAGTTTGATGCTGTGGCCTGGAGTTCTGTGAAAACATCATCATAGGTGTTCTCTGTGAGGACTGAGCTGCTCACAGCCACTTGTGAAATGTTGGGTCTTTTAGTGGAGTTGGTTGAACACTGCTATTTATCACAGAGCAACAGAAATTATATATTGGAGAGATCTCTCTCAGTCTCTGATTTGGCAGAGAGGCCATGCGTAATTCTGGCACAGCAGCATGACTTCATTAATTATTTATATCTCCGCATACAGTGCGGATCGGTCTGGATTTAAGCTATCAGCTGATTCTCTAAACACGAGTCAGGAACGTTTAAACTCACAGATACCATGTTTTAGAACCAAATTCCTGTGGAGAAATGCAGCTGTCCACATGATAAGAGTTTAGCTCCATTGGATCTTTAAGGACATTTTTATTAAACGTGAAAATCCATTAAACATGTGAAAAAGATTATGAAACTCAGTATTTTGTTTTGCTCCTTGCAGCCATGTTTAAAAATACTTGCTGTTGCCATTAGAGAAAATGTTTTTATAAACAAGTTCTACATAGCGGACCAACATGAACTGACCTATTACATATTATATTACAAGTATCTAAATCAAGCTCTGGGTGCAAGATATTGTCAGGATCCACAGGACTTTCCAAACTCTTGATGACTTTATTGCTGCCGACACAGCACATCTGTTAGTTTAAATATACAACATGAGAACTACAGTATATTCCATCTTTAATATTTGACTATAAATAGGCACTGATATTGTGCAGTTTCACTCATCTGTTTACTATTCTTTAGAGACATAAATGGCTCACATTTTTCACATTTCACATTTTCAAGTGTAAATTAATTTCCATGTAACCTGACTGATCACACCATAAAACTACCAAGGCATGTTTTTTGACAACATATCTATGGCAATTTATATTTATTATTGCAGTGTTGTGTATTTTTGTTAATTTTCGAATGTCCTACCATTTATAGAGGTGACCTTTCTATCCAGACCTCAGTCTCTGTCCCTCACTTGCTTCTTTTAAAGGGTGTGTGATTGGCTAGAACCGAGCGTCTCACCCATTCATAAAGCATTCCTCCCAGTAGTAAGGTATTCTGCTCTGTAACACCAATGCTGGTGGTTATGGAAATTGCAAAAAGATCATTAGACATGCCCACAACACCTTCACCCAGAGAGATTACGCTTGTGTTTTGACTGCACGTGGTTTCAGGAAAATAGGACCTTTAATCTTGTTTTAAAAATAGACTGTTTGCACTAAGAATATGTTTTACGCAGCTGACTCTTGAAAGGTCAACTTCTTCCATATTTTATGATTTTTTTTTTTTCAAGAACTAAATTCATGTATGTCTTGTCTTTTTTCTGTTTATGAATTAAAGGAAGCTTAAACTGGCTAGTTAACTGAGCTCATTCTTGTTGGCAAACAGTCCCTATGACAAGACTGTTTTGCTTAAGTAGGGATCAAGATAATGATCTGCACAAGTGTTATTATGTGCAGAACTTTTCCAGTTTGTTTTGGTTTAACTAAGGTATCCATTTTCAAAGAAATACCAGAAGGAAATAGCTACATCAACACAAGCGCACAAGTGGAACTGACCAGTAATCATAACAGAAACCTCTCCCAGTCATACCCCTCCCTGCACCCTTGTGTCACAGCCTTTAATTAGCTCAGAAGTCCAACTGTGCTCACTGTTGATCCCTTGTTACATTTCACAGGGATTGGTTTTCCTTGCAATCCTTTATGTAACTTATCACATTGCAGACATTACAAATTAGCTTATAGGCAGTATTGAAGTTACAAAGCATTAATCTATTCAATGAATATTCATTGCTGTATAAACATCTACCTTTTTCGCTTTTAACCTCTCATCTTCGTCCTCCCTTTAAAGCCTCTCACTCATCTCTCCAGCTCATAGGCCAGCTCCGCTGCCTCATAGCGTTGCCTGTAGGAACATTTAATGCCCTCCCCCCAGAAACTAGAAACTGTGACGCTGACCTGTATGTTTTTGTGGGTGGTAGGTATGCACTTGCATACACATACAGCACTGTACGTGTGTGTGCGTGTGTGTGTGTGTGTGTGTGCTTGTAGGGATTAGCATGAATTAGGTTGACATCACATACCAATACAGGTGTCTCCCTCTTGCTGTACTGCTTATTATCTACAATATTTATATTGTTTTATATGTATACATATCTACAAGAGTGTTGCTTTTAATGAAGTCAGTAAAGATCCACTAGAGGGAATAATGCCTGTCTTGCCCCTGGGAACCTGACTCACTTCCTGACTCGTGCTGTGAAGAGGAAATAGGACAGGAGTTTGTGTCAGATTGTCCTATTTCTATAAATCAATATCAGCATTACATACTGTGTGATGCTGTGGTGTTATTGGTATTTGTGGAACTGGATAGATGGAACTCATGTAATATTGTTTTACTCATCCAGCAGGATACCACCGTCTATGAGAAGGAAAAGGACATCATCTCCATAGTAAGTCTGCTAATTATTTGTGTATTTTTAGTCTATTTTACTTTATGTGTTAGTAATTTTGGTTGTAGTTCAGTCAACTTAATTTGTGGTGTGTTTAAATCACTAGTGCCGTCATTTGGTGGCAGAATGTGATGAGATCCTGAGCTACGGTCCTGAGGCGCTCCTTGCCCACACTGCTCAGGTGGAGACTGTAGACCTAGTGCCCGTGTCACCTGGTGATCAGCTGGTAAACACATATTCTTGCTTTTTCTACTGCTGATGTTTTGCTATAATTTAATGTAGTGAGAAGGTTTTTTTTATTTCTGATTTTATATATTAAATCCTAACAAATTTATAGTGTTGTAGTTTGTAGTAACAGTAAAAAACAAAAATGTAAATATTACTTTCTGATATCTAAATCATTAAACGAGTTCTCTCGTTGGTGACTAATCAATTAACAGTTTATAAATGATAAATTCTTTCTTAAATAAGGTGTAGCTGAAGCAACTAATCAATTATTCAACAGAGCATATGTGGCAATAGTAGTAATTCAATAATTACACAATCGAGCCATTTTTAAAAGCTAAATCCTAAATATTCCTATTTTCAGCTTCTTGATTCTTTTTTTGTCTTTTGTGATAATGAAGTGAAAAGTTCTACATGGTGGACAAAAGAAGCAGTATAAATACATTTTTCTTAGGCCTTGAGGCAGTTTGATGTGTATCTAAATGATTAATCACTGTGTGAAATAATTAATTGTAGTCAGTAGGAATTCTAGAAAACAATCAATATTTTCTGTCACAGTGTACAATATGAATACCTATACTATTCAATCAAGTTATTATTTTAAATTCAAGAGTTCTGCCTTTTCTTTGAATTTCCTGGTCACCTCTGAACGAGTTTTTGGAAAATCTGTTTTTCAACTCTCCACTGCTGTATCTTGGTACCATTATTTTAAATGGCTATCCCTCTTCTATTACTTTCCCAGTTCTGTGATAATAAACTCTTATTCTGTGTCTTATTTTCTCTCACTCTCTGTCGTTTTCAGTATTCATTTTCTGCCTTCATCATTGCCTGGATGTTTCCATCATCATTTGGTTCCACTCACCACTTCTTTCATCTAACTCAAGGTTTTCTCTGTGCCCACATCTAGTCTTCTCTCACATCTCGTTGTTCATAAAAACTTCCGGTTCCTATCTTTTCTCCTCTCTTAATGACTTAGTTATCAGTTGGTGCACTGTATAGAACAATTACATCTTTCTTTCTTGCCTGTTAACATCACCTAGTATTTCCACTTTTCCTTTGTGTACTCGGTCCATTAGGTAAAAATGTCTTTTGTTAGATGAAAATGATGTTCTAGTTTCCTTGTGCTCACTCACTACCTAATAATCTTGAGTCTACAAATGTGCATATTTTCCCCTCTTCATCACCTATAATGCTGTAGGCAAGCTTTCATTTTTTTCAGATTTGTGTTCATGAATGCATGTGTGTGTCTACAAGCGAAACTGTTGAGATTAATTAAACAGGATCATTTTTACTAATTTGGTCAACAGCTTGCAACAAAACCTGATTATGCTCAGTGAACAGAGATAAATTGGAGTACATCAATAATAAAGAGGTCCTCTTTCCAAAAGATTGAGAGGAATGGGAACTAAAGACAGAGGGGGAAGTGAGAGGCAGGAAGAATCATAATTTATATACAGTGAATGTACAAAACATGATGTACACTTGCTCAGTAGATGAAGTAAAAGTAAAGCTATTACACTCTTGTAAAGTTATTTCAGACATGAAATAATTCAGGATACAGAGTTCAAGATCATTTTATTTTAATTGAGATGTGGATTGTATCGCAAAAGTGTCTGCAATGATTTGTACATACAGTGTTAGATCATGACTAACAAAATTGTGACTCACCTTAGTCGCGTGTATGCATAAATGTCTTAGCTTTAAGTGCAGGAAGTCATGAATTTTATGCCTTCACAATAGCATGAAAACCCTAGTCTGTCAAAAATGTTTATTTTATATAATTACAACTGTATTTTACTACATTGTTACTCCAACAGCACTGCCTGCAATTATTTAGTTTTAAGGCATCAAATTTACTTCAACCAGCTGTTATTGTCTGTTATGTGGAACCACAGGGTCAGCTTTGCGTGAGATATTTTTCAGTACATTCATGACATTTTGGTGTATCCATATGAATTATTCCCTTTGAGTAAATCTGCTCTTGAAATTCTGTGATAATCGGTGATGTGTCACAGCTAATTTGTGCCAGTAAAATCAAGAAAATCTGGATATTTTCAATAATGAGTAAGGAAACATTTGTAAGTCACTGTCTTTTCAGTTCAGAGTTCATTTCATTTGTTTCTGTTGTCATGTCATATATATTGATTATGTTTTCTAGGATGTGATTAGTGGGCTCTCCTCATGCCCATTACTTATAATGATCAGCCATGGCAGGCTGATGGGTAACTTGGCACCTAATACATCTAGAGACAGACATCCAACAGTGGTGGCAATCATAAGATAGATTAATCTTTACGTGTCCATTCTGATGACTCATTTTGACTCAGCGATGTGATAAATTTACGACTAATTCCTAGCACTTGCAGGTTCATCAGAATGAAATGTAAATTCCTTGTTTCTGTTTTCTTTTTATCTCAGGGGATTGAGATAACATCCACTGCCTCCAGTAACCACTATGTGACTGGCACTGCTGCTGAGGTCAGACGCTCTCATTTATTTTACTTCTCTTACTGTTGACTCACAAACCAAAAATTGTTAACCATCACTGACATCTCACTGCTCCTAACCAGTCCTCTGATGAGAAGCTTCAGTAAGACCTCTCTTCCTCTCCAAAAACTCCACACCATAAACTATGATTACAGTTTGTGTCTTTGCTAGAGTTATATAACAAGCGCTGTAGCGTCTAAAGCCATACTCCGTTTCGTTCTTTAACCAGTCGTGTCTTGTCAAAAAAGTGGCAGAGCACTGACGTTTCAGTGTAACAGGTGACAAGCTGTGAGCCTGTGGATCTGGTCTGTCACATATTTCTGCTGGAGATAACACTTTTACACTTGTTTACATTTCTCCTTGTGCCTCAGTGTCTCATGTAAAAGAAGGTGAAATTGTATTTTTGGTAATGTAAAGCAAAAATAAAGATAGCGTCAGGCTTCCTTTTTCTACTCATACATCAACTCTCTTATATGTTTGTGACAGTATAATTTCATGTAATGATTGTTTTCAGGATAATAACTATCCAGTGACGTCTGTGAATTCAACACATTTTTGTCAAATTCTGCACAGCTGAAGTATGAAATTTTAATTTTGATTCATTTATTATGAAAGTATTAGCTTGGTACTAGGCAGAAATCCCCTTGTAAGTATTTTCTGTGTGACAGATTATTTTTAGCTGTAGGCTTATATTTCTTTGCTTTGCTGCTTTGAAATTGAAACTAATCTGAGCCCTTGTGCTGCAAATAGTTAGTATTACAAATATCTAATTGAGTATGTTTGCCCCAAATGCTGCAGAGCGCATGTAAACAATCAGTACATGACACATTATGTTTTCATATCATAAACATCTATGTACGTGCAATCATCTGCAATGCTTTATTTCTAATGAACATATCCACAGTAACTATGTCTAACAGAGTGTGATCTACTGCTTAGTGTTTATTATATTAATAATGCTGATTTACCATTGGATGTCCATTTCGTTAGTGTTAGTTTAAATTGGTTTGACTTTAGAAATATATAAAATAAAGTCAAACCATGGATGAAGAACAGATGTATGATTTTCGGAGAAAGCCAAAGATCAGGCAGAGCGGGAGGGAGCAATGGATGGATGGAGGAGTGTTTATCAGCCAGAATAAGGAGGGCTTGTGAAATGAGTGCGAGGATAGCTCTCCTGTGGGATGGAAAGATGGAGATGTTATTTTTCCATGATGTCAACAACAAAGTGCCCTAGGCTCCCCTGCTACTGCAGTTACATCACTATGAGAGACTACTAATAAGACATGAGACTAACTCCCACATATACACAGAGAACGTGTCGGTGTGCATGACCTTTGTTCTGCCTCATACAAAGATAGTTCACCTCTGGACAACATTAAATAAGAGTTTGTGATATAAAGATACCATTGTTCAAGTCTGACTTTAGTCCTGCTGTCATAGCTAATCAATTTAATATTTTGTATTTAGTAGAATAATGTTGAAAATACTGAATTTGAATGTAATTTCTTTTTGTAAATATGGCTCAGTAAATCAAAATTAGAATATCTTTGCATATCACTGCTCTTCTCTCCTCTCATTTGCTTTATCTATCTCTGCTGCCCACTACTGAGTAAAGATAAAATTATCCAGAAGCATAAACCAATCTGTCAAAATGTATAACAACATCATCAAATTTTTACCTTCTCATTGCACGTGACAAACAACGTAATTTAATTCCTAAAAAGTGTTGCTGTGTACATTATTCAGATGTGTTTTCATATTTTAGGGGTTCTTATTTGTGTCGTTTGTCTCTCTTTTTGCAGCCTTCGAATAATGTCGATGTGAAGATCTTAGCTGGTGATGAAGTAATTCAAGTCAATGACCAAGTAGTGGTAAGCGATAGAGTCTACAGATTATGTGTCCACAAACCTGTATGTATTTTGTACTGCTCCACTGAATCATTTCAGCTTTCAATGTTCCACAGTTACCTTCATGCTGGAATAATGATTTGTGTTGGTGCATCAGGTTGGCTGGAGCAGAGCAAATCTTGTGAAAAAACTGCGGGAGAATCCCAATGGAGTGACTCTGGTCCTAAAGAGGGTACCTGACTCAGTGCGACACAAAGCTGTCCAGCAGCTGTCCACCACACAGGTCAGGGATCATTAAAGTCTTTTACTTCTCTCTGATAGGAGTGGCATTTTTTTGTTGCCTTTTTG